>RCUC01001992.1:0-88460 GCA_003697995.1 Taxidea taxus jeffersonii | reverse complement strand
TTTTTTTTTTTTTTAAGATTTTATTTATTTATTTGAGAGGAAGAGAGGGAGAAGGTATTCGCACACAGAAGGGAGGGGTGGAAGGAGAGGGAGAAGCAGACCCCCTGCTAAGCAGGGAGCTCCCCAGGGGGCTTGATCCCAAGACCATGAGATTATTACCTGAGCTGAAGGCAGACACTTTAGAACTGAGCCACACAGGTTCCCTTAAGCATCTGACTCTTGATCTCAACTCAGGTCTTGATGTCAGGGTCCTGAGTTCAGTCCTAAGTCCTGTGTTGGGCTCCACTCTGGAACCTACTTAAAGAAAAAAACCCAGATGTGTTTTCCCTGTTCTAGAACTTTATAAAATTGGAATCATCAGTATGTATTCTTCTGGATAAAGCTTTGTTTACTCAGCATGTTTTTTTAAAGACATTTTATTTATTTGACAAGAGAGACAGCAAGAGAGGGAACATGAGCAGGGGAGGGAGAAGCAGGCTTCCCACCGAGCAGGGAGCCCAATGCAGGGCTCCACTCCAGGACCCCAGCCGGGATCAGGACTTGAGCAGAAGGCAGATGCTTAACGACTGAGCCACCCAGGCGCCCCCACTCAGCATGATTCTGAGATTTGTCCATATTGTATACAGGCATATCCATCCATGTACAGCAGCAGTGTGTTCTTTCACACAACTAAGTTGTATTTCAACATATGTATATACCACAGTTCTCCTGTTGGTGGACACTTGGACTGTTCCAAGTTTTTGGTTATTACAAATGAAGTTGTTATAAACATCCATGTACAAGTGTTTTTGAAAATATGTCTTTTCATTTCTTTTGGTTAAATACCTAGAAGAGGAATTACTATATCTTAAGATGATGTCATTCTTGATGTGGCTGAATTTAGGTCCACGATTCTATTTCTGTTTGTCCTGCATGTTTTTCCTTCCTTTATCCCTCCTTTCCTGTTTTCTTTGGATTGAACTACATTTTATAATTCCATTTTGGGGCGCCTGGGTGGCTCAGTGGGTTAAAGTGGTTCTCTGCTCAATGGGGAGCCTGCTTCCTCCCTCTCTGCCTACTTGTGATCTCTGTCAAATAAATAAAATCTTTAAAAAAAATTTTTTTTATTAAATTCCAATTTAACTTCTCTGTTGGCTTTTTTTTTTTTGGATACCTTCTTTTCTTTTAATTTTATTTATTTACTGGAGAGAGAGAGAGAGCAGGAGGAGAGGGGAGAGGGAGAAGCACACTTCCCACTGAGCAGGGAGCCCGATGCAGAACTCGATCCCAGGACCCTGGGATCATGACCTGAACCAAAGGCAGACACTTAACAGACTGAGCCACCCAGGTGCCCCCTCCATTGACTTTTTTTTTTTTTTAAGATTTTATTTATTTATGTCAGAGAGAGAGCGGGAGCGAGCACAGGCAGGCAGAGTGGCAGGCAGAGGCAGAGGGAGAAGCAGGTTCCCTGCCGAGCAAGGAGCCCAAGGGACTTGATCCCAGGACGCTGGGATCATGACCTGAGCCGAAGGCAGCCGCTTAACCAACTGAGCCACCCAGGCGTCCCCCCTCCATTGACTTTTTAACTATATTTTGTAACTTTTTTTTTTGGTCATTGAAGTGAAATTTACATCACATAAAGTTAACCCATTTAAATGTTCAATTCAGGGATGCCTGGGTGGCTCAGTGGGTTAAGCTGCTGCCTTCGGCTCAGGTCATGATCCCAGCATCCTGGGATCGAGTCCCGCATCGGGCTCCTTGCTTGGCTGGGAGCCTGCTTCTCTCTCTGCCTCTGCCTGCCACTCTGCCTGCTTGTGCTCTCTGACAAATAAATAAATAAAATCTTAAACATAAATAAATGAATAAATGTTCAATTCAGTGCCTTCACAATGTTGTACAACCAGGACTTCTATCCAGTTCTAAAACATTTCCGTCTTCCCAAAATAAAACTCCATACCCATGAGGCAGTCACTCCCTATTCTCCACTTCCTCAACACCTGGCCACCACCAGTCTGCATGGTCTCTCTGGATTTGCCTACAGTTAACATTACATATAAACAGAATCATTCAGTATGTGGCCCTTTGTGATTGGCTGCTTTCAATTAGCATAATGTTTTCCAGGATCACCCACATGGAATCATGTATTCATTTCTTTCCAAGGCAAAGTGGTAATTCCATTGTATGGATTCACCATATTTTGTTTATCTAGTCCTCTTCCCCCCACCACCCCCAGTATTTGGATTGTTTTCACCTTTTGGCTATTGTGAATAACACTGTAAATGGCTTTCTTTTCCAGTGTTTGCTCTATTACAGCCATTCACAAGCATTTTGGTTTCAGGACCTTTCATACTCCTAACAAGTACTGAAGATCCCCAAAGATCCTTTTATGGGGGAGAGATAGAGATGTACAGATATATGATATGAAACTGAAAGATTTTTTTAAACATTTGAATATGGGCGCCTGGGTGGCTCAGTGGGTTAAAGCCTCTGCCTTCAGGTCAGGTCATGATCTCAGAGTCCTGGGATTGAGCCCGGAATCAGGCTCTCTGCTCAGCAGGGAGCCTGCTTCCTCCTCTCTCTCTGCCTGCCTCTCTGCCTACTTGTGATCTCTGTCAAATAAATAAAATAAAATATTTAAAAAAATTTTTTGAATATATTCATGTTAACATGAACAAGATGCTTTTATGAAAAATATGTATTTTTAAAATATTTTTTAAAGACTTAGCAGAGAGGCACTGTTTTACGTTTTTGGAAATCTCTTTAAGGTCTGGCTTAATAGAAGACAGGTGGAGACTCATAACGACTTCTGCATTCAATTGGTTGTGATAGGCTGTTTTGGTTAGCTCACAGGAAGTAGAATGCAGCTTATAAACATACATGTTGGCGAAACAAGGCGCTCACAGCGCTCCTGAATGGGTTTCCAGGAGCCCCCAAAGTCTTTGTATCACACTTAAAGAATTGTGGCTCTAAGGATTTCAATATATACCCTTAACTTTTCAGAGTCCACCTAGTGTGAATATTATTCTGATCCTTGTAAAATGTAAGAACTTTGCAACTGTATCATTCCACTAGCAAGCCCATTCTTTATGTTATAACCACATATATGACATATATATGACATAACATAAATACATATTATATTACATAACATTACATAACATATATATTGCATTACATATTACAGGAGCAATAAATGGAAAGATACAATTACAAAATTATTTTGCTTTAAATGGCTAAATACTTTTTAAATAAACTGAAGAAAAAAGATAGGCTTTTATATTTATCCATAGTTATCAATCCCAGTGTTCTTCCTTCACCTAAAGACTCAGATTCCCACCAGGGAGTAATCCCCTTCAGCCTGAAGAATTTCCTTGTGGTACAGTCCAATAATAATAAGCTCTCTTCATTTTTATCTGAAATTATATTTTGCATTTGTTCTCCAGAGATAATATACTATCTCTTTAACATAACTTTTAAATGTTACAGGCTAAGAGTCTCTTGCTCCTCTTCTCTACCTTAAAAAACAAAGCTTCCAGGGATGCCTAGGGGGCTCAGTTGGTTAGGCATCTGCCTTCGGCTCAGGTCAGGATCCCAGGGTTCTGGGATGGAGTCTTACATGGGGGGGGGGGGGGGGACCTGCCCAGCGGGGAGCCTGCTTCTCCTTCTCCCTGTGCATGTGTGTGTTCTCTCTCTCTCCCTCTCTCTCAAATAAATAGGATCTTTAAACAACAACAACAACAAAAAAAACCCATAGCTTCCAAAGGAAGAAGAGAGGGAGGAGTCACATATCATATATACCTTGCTCTTGTTTAAGGTTTATGTTTCAAAATTGGGAAGATGACGCCAACTAAAGCTGTTGGTTGAGATGAGAGCCTGTATGGATGGGATTTAGAACTCGAATACTGAACAAAATATAGGCTTTGAGCCAGTTCCCTGCAAACACCCTTACTCGTGCCTGCCCTCTCCTTCCATCACACTCAGATAGCAGAACACCACCCCTAATTATGCCCCTAATTATGATCCATCTGCTTTGTGCTTGCACTTGAACAGCTAAGCATAGATGGAGAAAATCCCACTGTGTTGACCAGTCTCAGTTTAAATCCATGGCCTCAAATCTTTCTTTTTTTTAAGATTTATTTATCTGTGAGAGAGAGCAGGCGCTCATGAGCATGTCTGAGTGGGGGCAGGGGAAGAGAGAGAATCCTCAAACAGACTTCCTTGCTGAGTGTAGAGCCCAACACCATGCTCAATCCCAGGACCCTGAAATCATGACGTGATCCAAAACCAAGAGCCAGAAAAAAAAAACAAAACAAGAGCCAGACACAGCTAGCTGAGCCGACCCAGGCACCCCCAAGTCTTTCCGTTTTCATTAGAATATAATTGATATATGACATTGTGTTAATTTTAGGTGCACAACATAATGATTCCAATATTTGTATACACTGAAATATTCATACACATGATCACCACAATAAATCTAGTCACCATCTGTTATCCCACAGAGTCACAGGAAAAGTTATTTTTACCTCAGATCTTAAATGAGCAGCCAACACTGTCAGCTGATCTACTACACCTACCTAAATCTCCTTCAAGGAGCTTTTCAAGGCAGGGGTACCTGGGTGGCTCAGTTGGTTAAGCATCTGCCTTGGGCTCAGGTCATGATCTTGGGGTCCTGGGATGGAGTCCCGCATCGAGAGCCCCGCATCTGACCCTCCCCTTCCCTGCCCTCAACCCCTGCTTGTGTGTGCTGTCTCTCTCTCTAATAAATAAATAAAATCTTAAAAAAAAAAAAAAAGAATCAAATGCATTTTTTTTAAAGGAGCTTTTCAAGGCAGCAATTTCATCTCTTCACCTCACTACCTGTTCACTAAGGAAGGTTTCCCAGCCCTGCCTCCACCAACCGACTAGCTAGGGTTTCCAGACCTCTTTCACTTACAAAATAGAAGGAGTATCACAGCTATTGACTGTGGCCTAGCTCTCCCCTTTGTACTGAAGTTTTCAATCTCTTCAAATAATTGAAAACTTTGCCGCTGCAGTAGTTCCGGCACTCTCTGGCTTTATTAGTTTCTTCTCTGGTCTGGATCATACCTACCTGCACAAAAGCAAGCCTTAATGTGGCTGTTCTTACAAAGAAATGTGGTCTCTTGAGCCCACAGCCCCTTCCAGCCTCTACTATCTTTTTTTCCTGCTTCTCTTCCCTGTCAATTCCCTCCAGAGCTGACTCTATTTCCTGGGTCGGCCTTCTCATTGCCTTGGCCTGTCCTTCCCACCAGCCCACTGAAACTTCTCCCATCTCGCTCAGCCCACTGGTCAGGTCTCCAGTCTCATCTTGCCCAGCCATCAGTGGCACTTGACACAACTGGCCACTCTCTCCTTCTTGAACATCATCTCCTCCTCTTGAGGCTTTGGTGTGACCATTCTCGTTCTAGTTTTCCTCCCGACCCTCAGTGTTTTCTCAAGCTTCCCTGCAGGACTCTCCCCTTCTGGTTCCCCAGGATGCAGCTGTGGACTGACCATCTCTGCTTCTCCTTCATCACACTCTTCCGTTAGATGATCTTATCTCATCTGGGACCACCGAGATACTGGTGACTCCCAAATCCATAGCTGCAGCTCTGACCTGCATCCGCACCCTAGACTTTTGTACCCATCAGGTGACATCTCCACTAAGATGTCTAAACTTAAACTTATTATGTCCTGGAGCACCTGGGTGGCTCAGTCAGTTAAGCGACTGCCTTCAGCTCAGGTCATGATCCCAGGGTCCTGGGATCGAGACCCACATCTGGCTCCCTGCTCAGCAGGGAGCCTGCTTCTGCCTCTGCCTGCCGCTTCCCCTGCTTGTGCACATGCTCTCGCTGTCAATTAAATAAATAAAACCTAAAAAAAAAAAAAACTTAATATGTCCAAAGCAAACTCTTATTTTCCCTCCCACAGACCTACTCCTTCTGCAAGCTTCCCCATACCACTGGATGGCACCACCATGAGCCTGGTTCCTCGGATCATAAATTTAGAAGTGAGTCTCTTCCCTTCTTCCCTGCATCCCACCCACTAGCATACATAGCTGTCTCCACACATAGCTGGAATCCAAGCACTTCTTGTCTCTGCTGCTTCAGTCTTGTCTAGCACCTCTCTCCTGGTCATCAATGTCCTAATAGGCATCCCTGCTTCCCCCTCCTGCCCTCACAGTCCATCTGCTTGCAGTGGAATGATCTTTCAAAAGCATAAATCAGATCATGTCACTCCTGTGCTTAAATGCTTCTAATGGAAGGGTGCCTGGGTGGCTCAGTTACTTTAAGCATCTGGCTCTTGATTTCAGCTCAGGTCATGATCTCAGGGCAAGAAGGAGTCCTTCTACATTAACTGTACCACTGGTGAAAAAAATAAGATTAGAGAAAGCATCTCCTTTTAGAAAGATTCCAACTAATAAATGAAAAAGACATGGCAGAGTGTGAATATCACCATGTTCAGTGAATAAACAAATATAGGCATCCTGTACATGTTGCTGTGAAGATCATAGATAGATAACTGGACCTCTGGTGGAAGAGTATACCATGTAGAGTCTCGCCAAAGGGATCCAAACCTGTGTCTGATTACCATTCTGGATCCACGAGCTAATTTGATTGAAATAAGAGAGGGCAGAAGAACATGTTAAGTGAGTTGAACATTGAATATGCAGTCAGCAAAAACAGACTGCAAAAAATCCTACACACTCTAAGAAAAAGGAGGAGATTAGGAGGGAATCCACAGATAGAAAGACTGAAAATGCATTTCAAGTAAGCTTTTTATGTTTTATTTTTTTTTAAAGATTTTATTTATTTATTTGTCAGAGCGAGCGAGCACAGGCAGACAGAGTGGCAGGCAGAGGCAGAGGGAGAAGCAGGCTCCCTGCTGAGCAAGGAGCCCGATGCGGGACTCGATCCCAGGACGCTGGGATCATGACCTGAGCCAAAGGCAGCTGCTTAACCAACTGAGCCACCCAGGTGTCCCTCAAGTAAACTTTTTAAAATATATCTAAGGATCTGATACATCTAAGGGGTGATAAAACTATAAAGATACCCCAAATAGTGATTACTATGAAAGTCAGGGTAGCAGTCATCTTTGGAAAGAGGAAGGTGGTTGGGTAGGGGGAACCCAGGGAGGGCTCCTGGGGTTGTTGCAAAGTTCTCTTTTGCGACCTGGTTGGTGGATACAAAGATGTTTGCCTTCTAATAATTAGGCTGTACATTTGGTTTGGTCGACTTTTCTACATCTGTGTTTTATTACGTGATTTAGAAAAAGTATATGTTAGAAAGAAAAACCACCTCTAACATAGGGGTTGGGCTTTTTTTCCCAAAGGGCCAGATAGAAAATATTTTAGATTTTCCTGGCCAAGAAGCAACTCGAGGACAGGTAGGTACTTATAACCATTTAAAATGTAATCATTTTATTTTTATTTTTTTTAATATTTTATTTATTTATTTTACAGAGAGAGAGAGACCACAAGTAGGCAGAGCAACAGACAGAGAGAGAGAGAAGCAGGCTCCCTGCTGAGCAGAGAGCCCGATGTGGGATTTGATCCCAAGACCCTGAGATCATGACCTGAGCCGAAGGCAGAGGCTTAACCCACTGAGCCACCCAGGTGCCCCTAAAATGTAATCATTTAAAAAATGCATAAGGATAAACGCGAGACTAAGGGTCCACTATTGGCTGAATTCCAGATCTCAGGAGGCTCTCATCCGTGGAGCCCCACCTCCTGCGACCTCATGTCCTCGCTCAGTTCCCACTGGTGCCACTCCTCTCCCTTGCTCTGCCACCGCTCCCCTCAACCTCCTCGTCTCTTAGCAACAGGGGGCTGCAGACACCACCCTCGCCTGGAGGCGCAGGAGGAGCTCCTGGCTCCACCCACTCGCTCAGGGAGAAAGGGGAGAGCCCAGAAGCACCCAAGCCCTAAGACCCCGCCCCAAGCAAAAGTTTGTGTCCCGATTCTTCCCATGAGTTCTCTGTCACAGTCACTCAAGGTGTGGTCTACTAGGCTAGGGACAGCAACAGCATCACCTAGGAGCCTGCTAGATATATAGAATTTGGAGCTTACCCAGACCTACTGAATCAGTGTCTGCATTTTTAACAAGATCCCAGAAAATCCCTATGCATAGTAAAGTTTG
Organism: Taxidea taxus jeffersonii; assembly: GCA_003697995.1. Lineage (NCBI taxonomy): Eukaryota > Metazoa > Chordata > Mammalia > Carnivora > Mustelidae > Taxidea > Taxidea taxus. The sequence continues at coordinate 80,343 of RCUC01001992.1, read as the reverse complement.
ACAAGCATTGCTTTCACAATCCAGATAAGGCAAAGCCATAAATAAATAAATAAAACTAGGAATACCTCTTATAGGTTGAACTTTTAACCTCGACACTGAAAGACAGCTTTTATGATGAGGAAGTTCCCAAAGCTGAGGTCCCTATGCTCAGTAAGGGTAAAAATTCCCTTGTGTCTCCTCTGACCATCAGTCCAGGACAGAATGTATCACTGACCTCAGGTTCCTGCTCTCAAAGCGAATAAGGAAATCAGGAAGGGCCATTTCCATTCCCAGACCAAGGGTGTCGCTTCTCATGAATAAGGTGAAAAGAGAAGGCTCAAAGAATGGGCATCTTGGACTTGCCAAGATAAGGAAGTCAAACAAGAGAAGGGCAATTGCCCAGACCCAGGGAAGGCAGCACCTAAACCCAGCTGAACAGCTTCCAGGAAACAGATTCAGTTTGCATTATTTTTTTAAAGAATTTTCTTTTTTTGTTTTTTTTTTTAAGATTTTATTTATTTATTTTTGTCAGAGAGAGAGAGAGAGGGAGCGAGCACAGGCAGACAAAGTGGCAGGCAGAGGCAGAGGGAGAAGCAGGCTCCCTGCTGAGCAAGGAGCCCGATGTGGGACTAATTTCCAGGACGTTGGGATCATGACCTGAGCCGAAGGCAGCCGCTTAACCAACTGAGCCACCCAGGCGTCCCTGAGTTTGCATTTTAAACCCCAAAATGAAATTCTTTTAAGATTTTTATTTATTTATTTATTTATTTATTTGAGAGAGAACAAGGGGGAGGGACAGAGGGAGGGTTAAAGCAGACTCCCCTCTGAGCAGAGAGCCTGACTTGGGGCTCAGTCTCAGGACCCCAAGATCATGGCCTGAGCCGAAGGCAGACGCTTAGCGACTGAGCCACCCAGGCGCTCCCCCCGGCCCCACCCAAATGAAAGTCTTACAAATACTAAGAAAGATGGTACATACTACTGAGAGAAGTTCCCAGGTCAGTAACTTCCCAGTCTGGTGAGTTCTCTCCACGCATATCTATCCTGAGAAACTGCAAGCCTGAAGCTTCACTTCCTCATCCGAGGACAGTGGCAAATCAGACTGTTCTTACATCGCAATCCTAAAAGAACCACTTGGCTTCCCTGCGGAAAAAAAGGAACTGACTTACCAGAGAAGACCACATTTAAAGAAAAGAAAATAATCATTTTTTTAAAAGATTTTATTTATTTATTTGACAGACAGAGATCACAAGTAGGCAGAGAGAGGAGGAAGCAGGCTTCCTGCCAAGCAGAGAGCCCGATGCGGAGCTCGATCCCGGCACCCTGGGATCATGTCCTGAGCCGAAGGCAGAGGCTTTAACCCACTGAGCCACCCAGGCGCCCCGAAAATAATCATTTTTTAATGGCAGGAACAAAATAGTAAGATGAAGGAAAAACTCTTCTTTAAACAGAGAACAACTTAAACAAATGCATTTCTAAAAATCCACAATACATGCTATAACATGGACGAACCTTGGAAACATTGTGCTAACTAAACCAGGTACAAAGGACCATATATTGTGTTATTCCATTTATATGAAATGTTCAGAATAGGCAAATCAACAGAGACAAAAAGTAGATTAGTAATTGCCTAGGGCTGAGAGGGCTGGGGGGGTTGGTTTACTGCTAAAGGGTATGAGGTCTCTTTTGGGTCATGAAAGTGTTGTGAAAGTGATTATGGCAACAGATAAGGACTCTGTGAACCTACTGAAAGTCACTGAATTGTACACATTAAATGGGTGAATTGGAGGGTATGTGAATTATATTTCAGTAAAGCTGTTTGGGGAAAAAAACCCATGGCTCCACACTAGATCCATGTTAGTCTAAAAACAAAGAGTTCCTGGGGCACATAGGTGGCTGTTGGTTAAGTGTCCCACACTTGGTTTGGACTCGGGTCATGATCTCAGGGTCATGAGATCAAGCCTCCACTCAGGCTTTGCGGTCAGCATGGAGTCAGCTAAAGATTCTTTCCCCCTCCCTCCCACTCTCCCTCTGCTTCTCCCCTCACCTTGCTTATGCTCTCTCTTTAAAATAAATAAACAAAATCTTTAAAAACATGGAGGTCGGGGCACCTGGGTGGCTCAGTGGGTTAAAGCCTCTGCTTTCAGCTCAGGTCATGATCCCAGGGTCCTGGGATGGAGCCCCGCATTGGATTCTCTGCTCAGCAGAGGGCCTGCTTCCCCCTCCTCTCTGCCTGCCTCTCTGCCTACTTGTGATCTCTGTCTGTCAAATAAATAAATAAAACAAAACAAAACAAAAAACCACGGAGTTCCTACTATAATACAAAATGTTTCTAGAAAAAAATCTGAAAAAGAAAGAAAGTTGACATCAGAGGCCCCAGCTAGATTTCTCTAGCAAAACACTCCCATCTCAGTTTGGGGAAGAATTTCACAGTCTTGTCTCAAGATCATCAGTCTCACAGAAATCCCCATCTGGCTTTGGGTTCCTGTTCCAAAAACACTGGAAAAGCCAAAACAGGCGAAATGCACTTTCAAAACAACTCTTTTAATTTACGTGGGCAAGGGAAGAAACAGAGGATCCCGGGATCGATGCTATGTGCTCTGTCAGAATACAAAGCTGATAATTCACTATTGCTATAGAAACTCAAGTCCAAAAAAGACTAAACATTTCCCAAGGAAACCATGTTCAAAAGTCCCTAAATAACATAACTCATAAAAAATGACCAAAAGAGCCCACAGGGATGACTGAGACCTTGTAGGTGAACACACTGATTTCAGCTCTGCTGCCCCTCTTGGACTTTAACCTTGGCAATGTCTCTTCTTAACCTGCTTAATTTCCCAAACCAAGAGCAGAGGTTATCATGAGAAGCCCCATGAGGACTCTGGCTGTACCCACAAGGGCCTGTGTTGGCATTACCGTCAGGGCTGTTACCACAGAGATAAAGACAGAAGCAGGAGGTGGATCTCTCTTACCCTAATGCAAAGCACACAAAACCCTAGGGCATTGGGAAGCTAAGAGAGGAGAAATCCCTGCAGCTGTTGGTCAACAGCTTCATCTTGCCCTGACAACCTGGGTTCTCTCTAATCCCCAGGCAAATTAAAAGACCAAATGATATTATGCAATTAATAATGGAGCAGATGCTGTTTGGCTTCAGTCCCCCCTAGACTCCTGTTCCAAAGGGCCTGCTTCGGTCCCTTAGAACAAAATGGTCATTTCCAATGCCAAGGACAAAGGCATTGGCAAGTGTCTAGAACAGTGCCTGGCACATAGTTGATAATCGATATATATATATATATTTTAAAGATGTTATTTACTTAAGAGAGAGTGAGTGAGAGAGAGAGAGAGAAGGAGCAGGGGGAGGGAGAGGGAAAAGTACACTCCCACTGAGCAGGAAGCCCTACACAGAACTCAATCCAAGGACCCCCAGATCACCACCTGAGCCAAAGGCAGACGCTTGACCCACTGAGCCACCCAGGCGCCCCTCAATATATACTTATTGAATGCTTCTTGAACGAATGCTGATATTACCTCTCTTGGCACTCTGCCTTCTTCCCTCAGCCTGGAAACACAAACACACACGAGCGCAGACACATGAAGTTGAATCCATGTCTGTTCACTGCAACTCCAACTGTAACCATGCAAAATTAATAAACGACAATTACTACTACAATATAGATTTCTGGAGAGCAAGGATTTTTGTTAAAAGTTGTTACTAATAGGGGCGCCTGGGTGGCTCGGTGGGTTAAGCCGCTGCCTTCGGCTCGGGTCATGATCTCAGGGTCCTGGGATCGAGTCCCGCATCGGGCTCTCTGCTCAGCGGGGAGCCTGCTTCCCTCTCTCTGCCTGCCTCTCTGCCTACTTGCGATCTCTCTCTCTGTCAAATAAATAAATAAATAATCTTAAAAAAAAAAAAGTTGTGACTAATATATCTTAAGGGCCTAAAACAATGCCTAGCACTAGTAGGCTCTAAGCGAATATTTGTTTAATGACGAATGAATTAAGGACCTACTAGGTGTCAGGCAGCTGTGCTAGCTAAACCTAATCCAGTTTAAGTCCCCTTCCCAATCACTCTACCTGGGCAAGTAGAGGCTGCCTTGAGTCCTCCTACCGCCAGAGACCGCTGTAAAAATCGCGCGGCTTCCTTTCCAAGTCACGGTCTATCTCCGCGGTGCCCTTTGACCCCGTGAAGTCACTGCCCCGAGTTAAGATGGCGGTATCGATGGCAGCTGCCGCCGGGCGACTGAGGCGGGCCATTCGAAGGTCGCCCTTATGGGGGAGCCCCAGCCGTCAGCCGCTCTCATCCGAGCCCCCTCCAGCCCAGGCAACGGCCGTACGGGACGCCTTCCTGAACTTCTTTCGGGACCGCCATGGCCACCGGCTGGTGCCGTCCGCTTCCGTACGGCCCCGTGGCGACCCCAGTTTGCTTTTCGTCAATGCCGGCATGAACCAGGTGGGGGCTGAGCCACCCTGATCGGGGGCGGAGTTTGTTGTTTTTCCCCGCCCCCCAGGGAGAAAGGCGCCGCGGGATTTGGCAAAAGAAGGGAGGGGCGGAGCTCATGTCTTTTGGGGAAAGGGCAGTTCGTGATTGGGCTAAGTGATGGGGGACATGGGTTTGGGCTTGGGGAAGGCTCCACTTGGAAACTTCAGGGTTTGGGTTGAGTTTTAGGTCCAAGAATGGAGGGTGTGTGGGGCGCCTTGGTGGCTCAGTGGGTTAAAGCCTCTGCCTTCGGCTCAGGTCATGATCCCAGGGTGCTGGGATGGAGCCCTGCATCGGGCTCTCTGCTCAGCGAGGAGCCTGCTTCCCTCTCTCTCTGCCTGCCTCTCTGCCTACTTGTGATATCTCTCTCTCAGTTAAAAAAAAAAGAAAGAGAGAAATCTAAAAAAAAAAAAAAGAAAAAGAATGGAGGGTGTGGACTTATATGGGGGCAGACTGGTGGGGGAAATCCCGCTTCATTTATTCATGCTTTAAATAAAGATAATAATTAGTATGTGCTAGACTGTGTTCTCTAAGCTTTTGACTTTGAGCACCATTTACCCTCTGAATCTGTCTTCATCTGTAAAATGTGCGACGACTTTAGAGGCTGTTAAATGCTGACTTGTGAACTTGTGAGACATGCCCTGTGGTCTCGGTTTCATACCCTGAGGTTATTGGGTGTGGTTTGGAAAAGCTGAAATGGAGGATGAAACCATTCAGTGCCCTGTTACCAGCCCTCTTTTACCTTGCCTAGTTTACTAGCAGAGGGTCTCAGTTTCATGATTTATCTACCCTTTGTCTGTTCCACACACACCAGAGATGGGTGCCTCCAGGCTCCCAGATTGCCCCATTGGCCAAGATCACACTGCATTCTGAGGGGAACAGTAAGCCTTCAGTCTGAACACCCCACTCTCCACCTCTCCTTTCTGCTGACGGAATGAGAACTGGGATCTTCATGTGTTTCCAGTTCAAGCCAATCTTCCTGGGCACTGTGAATCCACGAAGCGAGATGGCAGGCTTCCGACGTGTGGCAAACAGCCAGAAGTGTGTGAGGGCAGGAGGACGCCACAGCGACTTGGAGGATGTGGGCCGAGACCTTTCCCATCATACCTTCTTCGAGATGCTCGGCAATTGGGCTTTTGGGGGTGAATATTTTAAAGTGAGTCTCCAGGAAGCCCAGGAGTTAAGAAAGGGTCAGTAGTCAACCAAGAAGAGGCTGGAGATTAGTCCTGTCTCCATTCCTACTGTCTGCTTAGACAGGACTCATACTGGACACAGAGGCGAAGTGCTAGGTGGACATGTATGGTAGGAATGTGTTTCACTTCTGTATTGGATTGTAAGCTCTTTGAGGGCCAGGACTATGCTTCTGGCCTAATGGCTGATCACTAATTGTATGAATAAATGGTCAGGCAGAAATACTAAAATGTAGGAGTTAGAAATCAGCCCAGCTTAGGTTGGAAAGATAATTTCATGGAGAGGATGGGACTTGAAAGAAAGGATTTAGAGGAGGGGGAGGAGCTTCCTGGGCGGGGGGAGAGGCAGGGGGAGGAAAGAAAACTCAAGCAGAAATGGTCATGGTTTGTTCTGGAAACAAGGTGGGCAGTGGAATTTTGTCTTAAGCTGATGGTCGAAACTCATGTGGCTTGATTGGCACTTCAGTGGGGCCCTCTTCTCACCCACGTTCCTCCTCCCACCCCCATGTGGGTTTCCCCTGCAGGAGGAGGCTTGCAGCATGGCCTGGGAGCTGCTGACTCAGGTCTATGGGATTCCTGAGGACAGGCTCTGGGTCTCCTACTTTGGTGGTGACCCCAAGGCAGGGTTGGACCCAGACCTGGAGAGCAGGGACATCTGGCTCAGCTTAGGGTAAGTTTGCCTCTGCCCAGTATGTCCACTTCTGGAGGGCAAGAGGACTGGCAAATAGTACCAGCATCAATCCTCAGAATCTCAGTGAATCCTAGGAGACTGGAGTCAGCCCTATTTGTCCTCTTGCTGAGCTTAATGGAGAGACTCTCATGGCTGAGAGGGTTCTGGCTCTCAGGTTTATCTATCTCCCTACCACTTACTTGGCTTTCTTCTCAGGGTGCCTGCCAGCCATGTGCTTTCCTTTGGACCCCAAGAGAACTTCTGGGAGATGGGAGACACTGGCCCTTGTGGACCCTGTACCGAGATCTACTATGACCTCGCTGGTAGAGTGGGAGCCCCTCAGCTGGTGGAGCTTTGGAATCTGGTCTTCATTCAACACAACAGGTAATAGGGGCTGAAGTGGGAGGGAAATGGTCCCTGGTCAGAAGTGGAAAAGGTAGCAGTCAGGAGACTTTGATCTATTTCTTACAAAAAAACCCAAACACTTAAATGGTGCTTGCTGTGTGCCAGGCACATTTCTAAGTACTTTTCAGATAATAACTGATTTAACCATAGTCTATGCTCATAACAGTTTACTTATTTACCTAGAGAGTGGGAGAGCACAAAGGAGCAGGGGGCAGTGCAGAGAGAGAGAGAGAGAGAATCCCAAGCAGTCTCTCTCCTCAGCACAGAACCCAATGCAGGGCCTGATCCCATGACCCTGAGATCATGACCAGAGCTGAAATCAAGAGTCAGATGCCCAACCAACTATGCTCATAATGGTTTAAACTAGTCACTGCTGCTCTCAGGCCTTGGCTCTTTTATCACATGCTGAAGCTGAGCTTCATGATCTCTAAGATTTTCTTCCGGCCTTGACCTGTCTCTTTCTCAGGGCAAAGAATTCTGGCCCAGAAAGGGGACATGTGGATTCAGGCAAGGGCCCAAGCAGGGGTGAGGGTGGAGATACCTTTAAGAGAAAGTACATACAGGAACTAATGCCATCACTGTCTGCCTTTGGTGGGGAGGGGTGGAAACTGCCTTCTGGTTCCTCCCACTGTCATCCCCCTCTCATTCCTCCCCTGCACTGGGCATCTGCCTCACCCCTGTAATCCTGTGTGGGGCCTCACCTTGCACACCTTCCCTGGCCAGAGAGGCAGATGGAAGCCTGCAGCCCCTGCCCCAGCGGCACGTGGACACAGGAATGGGCCTGGAAAGGCTGGTGGCCGTGCTGCAAGGCACACGCTCCACCTATGACACTGACCTCTTTTCCCCACTGCTCAAGGCCATACACCAGGTGAGTCTTCCCCTTCCCCTCCAGAAGCTTCTGCCTTCCATCTTTATTGAGAACTCTGCACAATGACCAATCAAGGATACCAGAGTCAAAAATGAGTTTGGGGTTCATGTTTATTACCTGATATTGCCCCTAACTCCTTCCTTTCTTCATTTATTCAAAAAATATGTGTTGAGTGCCTCCTGTGGGTGAAGTCCTTTGTGCTTGGTACTGGAGAACAGCATTGAACAGAAAAGAGATCATGGAGATTACATTGTAGCCTAAGAGATAAATAATAAATAAATGTATTTAAGAACAAGATGGCAGATTTAAACAAGAATGCAGATTGTAACCAGGCAGTAAACATGGGTGATAGTAACCAGGAGGGGGTTGGGTACAGAGGGCTCTTAGACCAAGGGTTTGGGGAAAGCTTACCAAGGACATGATCTCTGAGCTGGAACCTGAAAGAGGAGGAGCCAGCCACAGGAAGCTCATTTCAGGTGGAGGGGACAGCAGGTACCAAGGCCCCGAGGCAGGAAAGGAACACAAAAGTAGCCAGCTAACTAAAGAAGAATCACATGGGATATAGCTGGAGAATGTGTCCCTGAGATTTCACTGTCTAACAAAACACCTAACACTTTGTAGTTTAAAGTAACACCAGTTAGTTGGTATATGAGCCTGTGGGCTAGCAAGGTTGGCTGGGCTTTGTCGGGTCATTCTTTTGGTTTTCTTGAGTTCATTCATACATCTGTAGTCAGCTGCGAGGCAGTTCTACTTCTGAGGATTGGCTGGCTGGCTGGCTGGCTGTTTGGGGCATCGCAGGGACCAGGCTGTGTCAAGCAGCAGGCTAGCTGGTCACATCACAGCTCAGCAAGGTTCTAAGAAGAGCAGACACACACGAGGCCTCTTGAGGCCTAGGCTCTGAGCAGTGTCATCTGCACCTCATTCTGTTGGCCGAAGCAAGTCACAAGTTTAGCCCAGGTTCAAGGGGTGGAAAAATAGATTCTGTCCCTGGATGGGAAGCAGCTGCGGTCACGATGTAAAGTGGCACGCACATGGAAAAGGAAAGGATTGTGGCCATTTTTGCAGACAGTCTACCATACAAAGGAAGCCTGGAGTCAAACCTTGTGGGGCCTTGAAGTCCAAAGTGGGGCTTTTATTCTAAGTGTGGCGAGAAGTGTTCTGAGGTGGGGTGGGCCATTCTTGTTGCCCTGTGGAGGGTGGGCTGGAGGGAGACTCTAAGAAGCCAACTGGGAGGCTAGTTTGTTGTCCAGGGAAGAGACAATAGGGCAGGGCTTAGGCTAGTAGCTGTGGAAGTAGAGAAGAGTAATTGATTTGAAAGATCTCACAGATGTAGGTGTAGCAGAAGGCCCCAGTGATGGATGGGATGGGGTGGGGAAATAAAAGTGAAGGCCTGCTCCTGAGTTTTTGAGTGGAGCAGCATAGTGAGTGGCAGGACTGTTCATGAGGGGCGGGTGGCAGGGGGAAGAGCCACCAAGACACAGATTTGGAGCTCTAGGTGTGGAGCTGGATGAACCAGGCATCCGATTCCCAGCACTTCCATGTAGGCACAGCTTACAACTTATAGCCTCCCTCCCTGCCCCGCACAGAGGTTGGAGGAGTGGGTGTGGGCCATGGAGAGCGCCTGAGCTCAGGCAGGCCAGATTCAGATCTCAGATCTGCTCCAGTGCGATGCGATATGATGCATGTCCTTATGGCATTCAGCTAGCTCCTTTGAGCCTCTGTTTCCTCTTTTTAAAGTGAGGCTAGTAATACCAGAGCAGGATGTTTTGGATATTAGACAACGCGTCATTCAAGCACCCACCCATTCTGACAGCAGAAATTCAGTACGTGATCACAGCCATGATCATTGTTAGTGCTGAATGTGGCCACGGCAGGGCAGGGAGCAGCTCCCTTTCATGTCAGAAGCTTCTCCATGTTCCAGATGTGATTGGCTTTACCGGGTAGGGCAGATGCTCTGGGGCTGATGAAGAGTACCCTACCTGGGCCACGTTAGGCAGGGCCAGCAGCCACATCTCCTTGTCTCCCACTTGCCAGGGTTGCGGGGCACCCCCTTATTTGGGCCGGGTAGGAGCAGCCGACGAGGGATGCACAGACATGGCATACCGCGTGGTGGCCGACCACATCCGCGCGCTCAGTGTCTGCATCGCTGATGGCGTCTACCCTGGAATGTCAGGCGCCCCGTGAGTCTGGAAGGGCTGCAGGGAGAGGTGTGTGCTGCTGGGGGATTGCAGGGGAGAGGAAGGAAGGAGATGGAGAGGTGGGTCAGGTTGAAATGGCAGGAGGAGTAGGAGAAGGGTGAGGGTTCCAGGTAGAGAGCACACACTCTGGATCTTGCCCTCCCCACTCTCCATAGTGCTGACCAAGGGTGGCTGGGGGTTCATAGCTGGCCTCTGAACACCTCTAGGCTGATTCTCCGTCGGATCCTCCGTCGAGCTGTGCGCTTCTCCACAGAGGTGTTGCAGGCACCACCTGGCCTCCTCGGCAGCCTGGTGCCCGTCGTGGTGGAGACACTGGTGAGGGCAGAGCTTACCCTTCTGAGCCTCCCTGGTTGCTCGGGAAGCTTGCAGCTGAGCCCAGACAGTGCCCCCAGGCTAGGCTCCCTATCCTAAATGTCCAGCCCAGGTCCTGTGGGGCTGAGAAAGCTGGGATTGCATATAAGAAGTGGAGAGCCCTCAGGAGGTCTCCTTGCCCGGACAGCTTGTATTCCCTATTTGGCTCCATTCCCCATCCTTCAATCTGAGCTGAGCTCCCTGGGCAGGTGTCTTCAGGGAGGCCCAGGGCCGGGAGGTATAGAGTGGGTCAGTTGCCTTTCACACCTTCTCAACCCTCTACCTCCCTCAGGGGGACGCTTATCCAGAATTACAGAAGAACTCAGCCCAGGTACTGGCTTCAGACAGGGAGGGAGGGGCCAGCAAGACGGGTGGAGAGCAGCTCTCCTTCGGAGGAGGTCTAGCTCTAGTCCCTCCCTGCCCTGGTTCAGATAGCCAACCTGGTATCAGAGGACGAGGCCGCCTTCCTGGCCTCCCTGCAGCGGGGTCGGCGGATCATAGACAGGACCCTGAGGCGCCTGGGGCCTGCTAAACTGTTCCCTGGTAAGTGAGGTGCCTGGCCAAGGTGTGAGGGCCTCACACAGGCCAGCCAGGACAGGCGGAAGAAGGAGCTCGGGCAGGCCTGTGTCTAGCATCCACACCTTCCTTGCCCCATGCCCCTTTCCTTGCACTGTCTCCAACACCCAGACCTCTCTGTGGCCAGACACCACCCTGATTCTCCCCACTTCCCCACTGCCCAGCTAGCCCTGCCTCCAGTCCCTGCTTCCTAAGGCTGGCTTCATGCCTGGAATGAGCTTCCCATGTCCTCTGAAATGACAGATGACAAAGGAGTACCCTGGGCTACCCTCAGCTCTGGCCTGACCCCTGTCCTGGACCTAGCCGGGGTAGGCAGGGGACACTTGTGCTTGGCACCTGGTAGCTTCTGTGTGTTTAGAAAGCCCTGGCCCTTACTGCTCCCTCATTCCTTTCCCTTTGGGCTATCCTGCCCCTCCCCCCAAACACCCTTGTCTTCCTTCCTCAAAGCTGAAGTGGCCTGGTCCTTAACGCTGTCGGGGAACCTGGGGCTCCCCCTGGACCTGCTAGAGTTGATGCTGGAGGAGAAGGGTGTGCAGTTGGACTCAGCTGGGCTAGCCCGACTGGCCCAGGAGGAAGCCCAGGTACAGGCTGGGGGACCCCCGCCCAGGGTTCTTTTGGGATAACTCGTTCCCCAGCCCTGAGTTCCTGGGGGAGGAACTCTTAAGGGCAACAGGAGGCTGAGATGGGGTCTGTCCCCTCACATCTGGATGACCCATAGCCTGGCGAGAAGAATACTAGTGCAGTGGGCTGACCAGGAGCAGAAGGGGAAAGACCAGCACAGTGGCCTAGAGAGGGGAATCTCCAAGGGCAGCAGCGGGTGAGGGATGGGAGGGAGGCCTGATCCTGGGACCCTGCGTGAAGGCCCGTTCACTGACCAGCACAGGGTCTCTAGCAGCCAGTCAAGCCCTGACGGCTTACTGAGAGGGACTGCGGGGTCCACACAGCCGTGTGGCAGGACAGGGCTCCAGGAAGGCTCAGGTCCTGTGGCACCATCCATGTGCCCTTTCCATATGCATCTGCCCACCCCACAGCACAGGTCACAGCAGGCCGAGCCCGTTCAGGAGCAGGGACTGCAGCTGAGTGTCCATGCACTGGGGGAGCTGCAGCGCCGAGGGGTGCCCCCAACGGATGACAGTCCCAAGTACAACTACTCCCTGCGACCCAGCGGGGGTTATGGTGAGAGGCTGGACTGGACGGAGACTAGGGAAGGAGGGCGGCCATGGTTGCTCCCGGCCCTGCGCATTCCTGGGGTAGCCCCCAGGGGTCGCTGTGGCACCTGAAAGTGCCCGGTCCTCTCCAACCACGTGCCTGTCGGCTTCAAGTAAGGCACAGACCCACATCCCAGGTCCCACACCCTCGCCTAGCACTGATAACCGTCCTTCTCCGTGGCAGAGTTCAGCACCTGTGAGGCCCAGGTGCTCCAGCTGTATACAGAGGATGGGACCGCTGTGGCCTCGGTGGGGAAGGGCCAGCGCTGCGGCCTCCTCTTGGACAAAACCAACTTCTACGCCGAACAGGGGGGTCAGGCTTCAGACAGAGGCTACCTGACGCGGGTGGACCAGGAGGTGAGCCCCTCCCTCTCTCTCTCTCTCTCTCTCTCTCTCACTCTCACACACACACACACACACACACACACACAAGTGAATTTCTGCGCCGGGCAGGCCCAAGCTGGGAAGGAAGCCAAGGGGAGGGGAAAGCTACAAGCCGTCACTCCAGTGCCATGGCCCCTGCCCTTCCCCAGGATGTGCTGTTCCCAGTGGCCCGGGCCCAGGTCTGTGGAGGCTTCATCCTACATGAGGCTGTGGTCCCTGAGGACCTGAAGGTGGGGGACCAGGTGCAACTCCACGTGGATGAGGTAAGGACCCCACCGCTGATACTCGGGATATCCTGCCACCTCTCAACTCTCCCCATGCCCCAGCATCCTGGGTGACCAAAGTGTTTCAGGCCTGGCGTCTGGGCTGCATGAAGAAGCACACAGCTACCCACCTGCTCAGCTGGGCGCTGCGGCAGGCCCTGGGCCCTGGCACGGAGCAGCGAGGTTCCCATCTCAATCCCGATCGCCTGCGCTTTGATGTGGCCACCCAGGTGAGGGGGCACGGAAGGGCTTCAGGTGATGCCACAGGCTTACAGGGAGGTAGTCAGGTGGCAGGGGGTTGGGGGTTCGGCCAGCCCAAGGACCTTGGCCTCCCATGGCACAGTCACCGTGAGGCTGTGGGGGGCGTCTTGCCCTCAGGCTCCTGGCACACCAGGGAGAGGGCTGGCCAGACGGTGTCCAGAGCCCTCCTCTCATATCCAGCCACCCAGTTTCCTTGTTCCTGCTATCACCCAAGACCTTCTTGCTTCAACTGAGCTGCTCTCCCTCCCCTGTCACCCTGTCTCCCTTCCCTCCTCACACATTGGGCTCCGTCCTTGCACCCCCACGTCCCCATCCCCCCCACCCTGCCAATCCTGGGTTTCTCTTCCATTGGGCTGCTCCTTGTTGGGTGCTCCCTTGGTACAGAAGAGCATGTTCAGTTCTTCATCAACTTTTAATGCCTAGTGAAAGGCCTGCAGTTCCCAGCAGGCCCCACTCCCAGGTAGCTTTCGGAGGATAAGAACTGCCCGATGCACAAAGGCTGAGTGAGCTCCGCTCTGGACTAGCCACTGTTTCAGCAGCGGAGGGTAGTCATCCAGCTGACTGCTTCTTGCCACATCAGTTACTGGTGTGGAGCTGACTTCCTCTCAGTCTGTCTGTTTTCCCCCCACCCCACCAGGCTCCACTGACCTCAGAGCAGCTCCGGGCAGTGGAGGGCACTGTGCGAGATGCCGTGGCACAGGACAAGCCAGTGTACATGGAGGACGTGGCCCTGGCACTCACTGCCCATGTCCCTGGCCTACGCTCTCTGGATGAGGTGAGCTTGCCCCCCACCACCACCAGTGAAGATCATCTGCCCCCTACCTCTCCACACAAGGCTGGGTAGCAGACTTGTTCCTTTCCACCCTCAGGTGTACCCAGATCCTGTGCGGGTGGTGTCAGTGGGGGTGCCTGTAGCCCACGCACTGGACCCGGGTTCCCGAGCTGCACTGCAGACCTCTGTGGAGCTGTGCTGTGGGACGTGAGTCACTCCTGCCTGCCTGCCTGCCTGCCCTCACCTGGGGTCCCAGGTCCTCACCCTTCTCTGGTCTCTGGAGCCACCCACCCCTGGTTCGGAGCTGAGGCTGCTCTTCCCTGTACCACAGTCCCCACCGACTTCCTTCTGTCTCTGGCCACAGGCACCTGTTGCGCACGGGGGCTATCGGGGACCTGGTCATCGTTGGGGAGCGCCAGCTCACCAGGGGCACCACCCGCCTGCTGGCCATCACTGGGGAGCAGGCCCAGCAGGTCAGCATGCCAGCAGGGCCTGGGAGGCTGCTGGATGGGGGCATGGGGGCAGAGGGGGCCCATGCAGCTGACACTCTCAGGCTGGGGGATGCCAAGTAGCAGAAGCAGGGTTCGAACCTGTATGCTGATGGGGCCGGGCCAGCTGCTGGCAGCTGCTGTGATTGGCCGGTGCTTTGAGTGGTCCTGATGGTTAAATATTTCTAATTTGGCCCCCACTGGCAATAGGTTGAGCCCCTGTCTGGGAAGGCAAGAGTAAGCCAAGGGGCCCTGAGCATTCTGTTCCATCCCCGCAGGCCCGAGAAGTGGGCCAGAGCCTGGCCCAGGAGGTTGAAGCGGCCACAGAGCGGTTGAGTCAGGGCAGCAAGGATGTGGTGGCGGCTCAGAGACTCTCCAAGGACATGGGACGACTTACTGATGTGAGGGTCACTCCAACCATGGACCTGCTCCCCACCCTTTCCTGGCCCTCTTCCCTTCTCCATGCCCACCCCCTGGCCCCATCCTCCCCCTTCCCCAACTCCCGAGTCTGTGGCTCAGGTTAGGGCCCGGCTGATGGGCTTCTGGCTGTAGGCCGTGGACCTGGCCATGATGCCCCAGTGGCAGCGTCGGGAGCTTCAAGCCACGCTGAAGGGGCTGCAGCGGCGCGCCAACACAGCCATTCGGAAGCTGGAACTGGGGCAGGTAGGAGGAGGTTCAGCTGACATACTCGGCAAGGGTCAGAGCTGCTGGAGTGGCACACTGAGAAGCCTCCAGGCCTAACGTCGGGGGTGGAGTGGGCAGCTCCTCCCTCTCCCTCCCGCCTGCTGGGCACCATCACCAGGCCATCCTGCCACATCTCTCTGCCCAACTGTGCCTCTCCTTCAACTCCCAAGTCTGGCTCAGACTCTCCCTCCAGGAAGCAGACTGACTTGATTAAGCCATTCAGCCATCATTGCTCCTTGACTGTAGATCTGCCTTCCTCCCGCCCCCTTTCATCCATCTGTGCTCTAGCTTTAGACCTTGACCTTCAGTAGCATATTTGTGAGGGCCTGGAACTCTGACGAAAGGACAGAGATGGTGGGGAGAGGAAGGACACAGAGTCCCTGGCACCTCTGTTCAAAACCAAAGACCATTGCTGGGGGTGGGAATTTCTGGACTGGGACTCACTGTGGAAGTTGGAGCCGGTTACCTTCCCGCCTAATGCCCGTGCCATCCTTCCTGCCCCCTCCCCCAGGCTGCAAAGAAAACCCAGGAGCTGCTGCAGCGGCACTCACAGGGACCCCTGATTGTGGACACAGTTGCCGCCGAGTCCCTCTCAGTGAGCGCTGGGGCTGGGGGGTGGCCCCAGGGTTCAGAAGGAGGAGAGTCCGGGGCCGGAGGCAGCTGGGAATCCAGAGAGCAGTGGGCTCACCATCTCCCTTCCTTGCCCAGGTGCTGGTGAAGGTGGTGCGGCAGCTGTGCGAGCGGTTGCCCAGCACCTCTGTGCTCCTCCTCAGCCCCCAGCCGCTGGGGCATGTACTGTGTGCCTGTCAGGTGGCCCAGGTGAGGGATGGAGGAGAGGAACCTCCCCCACCCCCCACCCTTCCAGGTCCAGCTCTGTGGTTCCCCACCTTTGATTCCTCCGAGGCAGGGTAGAAGGGATGTATGGGGACACCCCAGGACAGGGATAGGGCCATCTCTTAGCCATAACCACACCTCCTGACCAGAGAAGGTGCCATGAGCTCCCCTAATTACCACCCTGCTCCAGGCCACACATCCCTTGCAAACAAGTAGCAGACATTCATTAACCTCCACCCACATCCCCAAACCCCACCATCTCCTTACCTGATTCCCCGGCAATGCGCCCAGCTAATCACCATGATGCCACTCGAGGGGAGAGAGTGGATAGTGGCAGGCAGGGCTGCCCTGCATCACTGTCCCTTCTGCATCTGTCCCCAGAGTGCTATGCCGGCCTTTACAGCAGAGGCCTGGGCCCTGGCAGTATGCCGCTGCATGGGGGGCAAGGCCTGGGGCTCTCAGGTGGCAGCCCGGGGCACTGGAACCACCGCTGACCTGGAAGCTCTCCTCAGTACCGCACAAGCCTATGCCCTGGACCGGCTCTGACCCAGCTCACCCATGGACTCGCATAGATTACACAGACAGCAGACAGGCCCGGGCCAGGAGCCCTGAAGGAGTTGGCAGGACCTCCCTGGAAGCTGAAGCCAAGGACTGAAGGCTGGAGGCCAAGCAGCTAAGCCCAGGAGGGCCACCTGGGGCCAAGGAGATGGGGCTGTGGAAGGCAGAGTGGACCCAAAGATATACCCCCTCTCACTGGATGAATGTGGAGCCACCACTGTCTTGGCTGTGATTGCTCATTAGAAAGTATTTTCACCAAGGGGCACCTGGGTGGCTCAGCCAGTTAAGCATCTTCCTTCAGCTCACATCATGATCCCAGGGTCCTAGGGTCCAACCCTGCATCAGGCTCCCTGCTCAGTCAGGAACCTGCTTCTCCCTCTCTCCCTTGTGCTCTCTTTCGCTCTGTGTCAAATAAATAAATAAAATATTTATTTATTTATTTATTTATTTCACCAAGGCTAGGAAGCTCCAGAAGGTCTTTTGCTTATAAACAAGAGCAGTTTTCCCCACCCGGCATCCACATTGGAGCCATCCTCGTCGCCCCTGCTATTCAAAGGGCTTTCCATGCCAGCCTGTTCTGGGCACCCATGAGGGTCTCCCTGGCCATGGAGACCCAGGCCTGCCCCATGAAAGTCACGACAGCAGGGCAGATCCTCTCTGGTGCCACTTGTTTCATTAACAACGACTTCCCACTTTCATGAAGGGCTGTCAATAAAATGAGCAACAGGTACTGGTCAGTTGCTGAGACTGGTGAGAACCAAAGGCCTAAAACTTGCTGCACTTGTGGAAGATTGCTGCTAGTGGGGAAATACACAATGAAGAGAAGGAAGCGGATATAAGGCAGTGATGAGGTCTGCAGAGAAAGTGGGACAGGGATCAGGAATGTGGGTGACTTTGTTGTTTCACCGGGAGGGAGGTGCCATCTGAGGGGAGGGTGTGAGCTACGAGAGTATCTGAGGGAGGAGTGCCCGCAGGCTGAGGGCACAGTGCAGGGGCCCTGTGGGTGAGGTGAGCAGGCACAGGGAGTGGTGGCATGTGGTAGGGGGTCTGAAGAGCTGAGGGGTCAGAGGCACGT
This sequence comes from Taxidea taxus jeffersonii, assembly GCA_003697995.1. Taxonomy (NCBI): domain Eukaryota; kingdom Metazoa; phylum Chordata; class Mammalia; order Carnivora; family Mustelidae; genus Taxidea; species Taxidea taxus. The sequence continues at coordinate 63,105 of RCUC01001992.1, read as the reverse complement.
GACTCTTAAAGACAAGTTGCACAGCACCTGCCCCAACCCCAAGCTGAAGCTGACAGAATGAATGTGCTCAGCACCCAGCTAGACTCGGAGCTCCACTTCTGTTCCCAGATCTCTGTTGCTAGAGGAGGGAAAGGACCTCAAGGGATCCATCTTCAAGTCAAAGGCTCCCTGGTGACCAAGTTCTGGGGCCGTTTAGTTAAAACTATAAGCGCAAAGCATGGCTTCTGGCATGGTTTCTCATTCTAATTGCACCGGTTGAAAGGGCTTGCAAGGGACCAGTCCCTGCCAGGATGGGATGCCGAGGATTCTGCTGGGGCTCCGACTGCTTGCTCAGCCCTGTGGGCTTGCAAAGCTGTACTTCCGGACCTCGTTTCCATACAAAAGGTACCAAGAAAGAACAGCACTCCAGTCCAGGAGCCCTGTCCTGGCTCCCACTCCTCACCTTCTCCCAGGAAAGCCCATCTATTCCTAAACATGTCCCCCAGAACCAGAAAGCGCACCTTTCCCAACAAGAGTTCGCGGTACCCACACAGCCGCACGCCATGGAAACCCGGTGCACACGCAGGTATATTGCGCACATGCGCACTGGCCCTCAGCCCCGCCCCCTGGCGACGCGGGGCGTCCCTAACGACTGGCGCGGCCGCGCGGGGGGTCTGCAGGAAGGTGAGTGCCCAGGCACCCAGAGTGTGTGAGGTGAACCCCGGAAGAGAGGACGCTCCACCCGGAGTCTCCCTAACTCCCCTTGCCCCCCACTCCCGCCTGGCTGAGGTTGGCTTGGTTCCGGGCCTGTCTGTCCCCTCAGAAGGCCCCCCACCCCCACCCATTCGAGGCGGAACTCTTGCCTTCTCCCCCTTTACGGTCACATCTGCATACTGGCCCAGAGGCTAAGGGTCTGCGAGTAAAGGGGTGCGGTGGGTGGGAGGGCACCATGAGAAGGAGGAAGGGGAAAGGAGCATCTGATAGGTCGTGGAGGAAAGTAGAAAGTAGTCCTGAGCCCGGAGCCACAGCCTTCTCAGAACGGCTGAGGCTGACGCCCATCTCCAGCTCCTTCGGGCTGCGGTCCTTCCTGCAGGTCCAGAAGCTTCGGCACCTCCCTTCCTCCCTCCCTCCCACAGCATGGCTGGTTTCCCTTGGTTACCAAGGAGCAACAAGGGCCTCTTCACACCAGGCAGGCTGGAGGAGGGACTCGCTGCCCTTTGGAGCTGAGCTTCCCTGTTGGGTGTCTGAGCACAAGGCAGGAGCAAGGAGTGGGAAGCGAATACTCTGGAGGCCTTTTTAAGACAACAGACCAAGTGGTCAGGAGTTGGGAGGAGGGCCAGGCCCAGGGGTGTGATTAAGTGTGTTGTCTCACTGGGGCCAGTCACCAAGCCTGCTGTCACCAAGCCAGGCTGTCAGAGAACTTTGGTGTCCCTCTTTTGTGATTTCACAAACTGAGTGTTCCCAAATGGGAGTGATATGGCCTGAGATAGGGTCTGATAGGGGCACCAAAGACATCAGGGGAAGTCAGACAAATGCCCAGGTCCCCTGAGGACATGCCCAGGGAGGGTTCTCCTTGGGGGTCCTAAGATGAAGGGGAAGCTGAGAAAGTAGAGGAAGCACATGGGAGAAGTGGGTGGAAAGTAGAACCCATCTAGCTGAGCCAGCCCTGGGGGTGGTGCCAGGGGTACAGAGATTCTTCAGCTCCTCAGCTAAGAGGAAGGCAGGGGAGAATGAGGGCCAGAGATGTGATGAGCAGGAAGGGGAAAGGGTGTTCCCACAGCCTCTTCAACTTTCCCCTTTGGGCAGGGGGAGAAGCCTCTGCCCACAGTGGTTAGATTTAACTGGGGACTTAAGAAGAGTAGAGAAGTCTGAGACGTCCAAGAGGAAAGAATGTGCTAGACATTCAGGCACTGATCCCAGGTCTGTGAGGAACATCAAGGGCCCAATGTGAGCCATGGAGCAGGAGAGCACAGTTCTGCAGGATGTTCTTGGGTCCCCAGAAGGCTGAAGGATACAGGCAATGGTGCAGTTCTGTGGAAGGGCCTGGTGCCTGGCAATGAATTAGGGGGTTGAGGGAGCCTGAGCTGTTTAGGCCAGCATCAAAAGGGTTATCCAGAGATGCCAAGAGCTCATGAGCTGGGAAGGTGGGAGGCCCACTGGAAAAGTGCTGTGAACACCCGATCTGGCCAATTTAGGAAGCAACCCTAACTGCTCATTATTTGTCTATGCTTCTGTGCATGGAAGTAATGGACAGCTTTGGACTCAAATCTTAGCTTTCCCACTTACCAGCTATGTGATGCTTAGCAAATTACTTATGCTTAAGCCTGTTTCCTTATTTGTGTGATGGGGATAATAGTGTCATAATAGCAATAATAGTCCTTAATAAACATATGTAGGTGAGGCCTGTAACATCTTCATCCCAGTATCTATCACATATTTTGAATGCTGGCTCTGGGCCCAGCACTACATAAAACATCTCACTCACATCAACTCCTTTAATCTTCTGGATAATCTTAGGAAATCAGTACTATTCATTTCTATCCCCATTTTACAGATAAAGAAATGGAGGTTTAGTGGGGTGAAATGACTTGCCCAAGGTCTCACAGATGCTGGGGGCTCGAGGCCAAGTGGAGATTGGCCCTAAGGCAATCCTGAGTCCTTAGCCAGCTGCCTCCTGGTGTGAAAAGCTTTGAAAGCCTTGCACTCCATAAATTACAGCTGTATATAAGCAAGGATATGGTTCCCGGAACACTCGTCTGGCTGATGCAAGCCATCAAAAATGAGGACAAGCTAGCTGAACGGGGGATGTTGTCCCTTTATATTACCTGTGCTTGGGCACATAGAGAGTGGACTTTAACACCTAACCCTTGAAGTTAGGGCCTGAATGTGATTTCAGGCCCCTGAACCCTGGTCCTAAGGACACGGAGTGGGGACCTGGTTGGAGGGAGGACTGGCCTTTCTACATGGACTGTGGTCCTGTGTTGGGTTAGGTTGATGCTGGAGACACAGCATGTGAAGCCCAGCAGGCCTATGAAACAGGTGCCGGGAAAGGAAAGGTCACAGGCTATGCCCCCACTTTCCCCATCCTCGGGTAAGTTGTGCCCTTAGGGACACCCAGGTGGTGACACAAGAGGCAATCACTCCTCAGGGCCCCAACCTTCTCTCTGGAATGTCTGAAAAGATTGCTGCCCCAGAGAAGGATCAGTGTTCAACACACTTCCAGTCTTCAAACTCTGGGGCTATTAGTCAAATGCACCACCTGGTTATTCCACCAGACAGAATTTTCTGTCTGCCCTGTAGTTGCCCTAGGAGACAAAGCTCCAAGAAGGAAGGTGGTTGCCATTTCAGGAGCTGTCCTCCTTGGGCCCTTGGGAGCTGTCAGGGTGCCCCTGGCTAATGGGTATCTATCCATCCCTCAAGCTTCCAGGAAGGGTAGCAGCCACCTGCTGCCACCCTCAGCTGCAGACTGGTGATGCCTAGGCCAGACTGAGGCCGCCCCGTGAGTAGGGGGAGTCATCACAGCCCCACCCTGATTCGTGGGGTCTCCACATTCAGTGGTGTGTTCTCCTTGCCCCCTTCCTAACTTGCCTTTTTGGATCTGAAATTCATTCACCCTGAGGTGTGGATGACTGGTAAGAAGAGAGATAGATATGTATTTTATTTATTTAGATATAGGTATATAGTTAGGGGCCTGAAATTTCCATAGTGGGGTGCCAAGTTCTGGTTGCTCTCTTGGCCTGGGGAAGCCTTCCCTGACAGGTTCTTTTTGCATAAAGATAGGATCCCAGCTTCCCAGGGAGCAGGGACTTGCCTTCTTTCCTGGTGGAGGGTGGAAAAGTGTGGGGAGTGACTTGGAAGAGCAGAGTACTGTGGTGAGGAGATTACTGCCCTCAGGCCCCGGGCCCAGCCCTCCTAGATGTCTGAGCACCAGTCATTTCTCCATTCGTACAATGGGGCTAAGAAGCCCACCTGGCCTCCACTGTAGAGTGGCTGTTAAGCCCCATATGACAGCAGAGCTCTGAAAGGAGCTTGTAACTGCTACTTGCCGTGTAGCTCAGGTTGCTGATATGTCCTATGGCTGGAGAGGTGAGAGGGGAGGCTGGAGTGACCCCGAGTGATCAGGAGAGGAAGAGTCCCCGAGTTAGAGGCCAGGCCTGTGTATTATAAACCTGGGGGCCTCTGGTCTTCAGCCACTGCATTGAACCACATCCACTGACGTAGGATTTTTTCCATAATTCCATTCACCAAACTGTGAGCCTATCCAAATGGTCAGGACCCTCTGGTCACAAAGGGGCAACACCCAACTCAGCTGCAGCAAAAGGGAACTATTAGAAGGCTGCCAACTAGGTCTCAAAACTAAAGGCATTGCTGAGGAGCCAGGCAGTTCTGGGACGCCTGGGGACGTCAGACTTGGGGACCTAAGGTACCGGGTGCTCTCTGTCCGCCCCTCTTTTCTGCTGGTCTCCCCCAGGCTTCATTCCCTCCTGCCGTCGGGAAGGGAAACAGCCTCCAGCAGCAGGGGAGGAATACCCCTGAAGGCTGTCCGCCCTGGTGTCTACCTCCACCTTCCCAGCAGCTCTCACAAATCCCAAGAAGGGCCCTGATTGGCTGCCATCAGGCATCCCTGAGCCAATCACCCTGACCAATATGGGACATTCCTATTGGCCAGAGTCTGTTCTCAGAAGGGGGCGGGGCAGCTCCTTAACCATTTCCAACACCAGCCCCCGGCACCACCCGCACCGCCCCCAACCTCGGCCAAAGCAGACCTGTCCTGGGATGGGGATTAGGGAGAAAAAAGTCAGAAACAGCGCCTGCACCTCAAGGAGTTCACAGTCTAGCGTAGGTGTTATGTGGAGGGTGGTCAGTCAGATCACTGAAGGGACTCAAGTACAGAGGTCTGATAAGGGCCAGGGATCAGGGCACCGCCCCCGCAGGGAGGGACCATGCTTTCTACTCTAAGTTTTTCTTTAAATACCAGTTAGTTAACAAACAATAGTTAATCTGAGCGGAGGTGGGGGGGGGGGGGGGGGTTATATAGGTGATGGGGAAAGCGAAAACTGTCACCTCCGACCTTATTATGAGGTTAGTGGTTTCAACCTTTGCCTTACAAACGACATCAGACCTGGTAGTATGGAGTTTCTGTAGACGCTGGAGGACGGTGGGGGCTCTTTCTACAAGCGCCATGTACCTGGAGAACATGGAGGGACGCTCTGCCTCTTCCTTCTGAGGAGAGGGCTCAGGACCCTGGAGCCCACCTTGGGGTGGGTCCTGCGGTGTTAGGTGTTAGGGGGCCACAGGCTCCAAAGAGTAGCAGGAAAGATGAAGACCAGACCTCAGGAAGAGATGTCCGGTCCTAAGATAATGAAACCCTAGAAAGTGGAACCAGCGGCAGCCAGCTCCAGAGGGCAGCGCACCTGGCCCCAGGCGGGGTTTCCCAACAAGATGGCCTCCCAGGAGGAAGGAGAGGGAAGGGCCTCCCTGGATGGATGGTGAGACTAGGTACCCTTGTGAAAAATACCTGGAGAGTGGGCTCCAGGGCAACTCCAGCCAGAAACCTGGGCCCCTGCCAGGCTGGGTCTGGCTCCCTTGGGTGTGGCCCACAGTGTGTCTTGGGATACATCCTGGTCCATAGAGAATACCAGAGATGTTTTCAGCCAGAACTCTGGAGGGAACTTTTGGCGGGAGCCCCAGGAGCTCAGAGGCAGAGCTGGCAGGAGCAGGGCTGGCCTGTTATCTCTTTCCTCCTTGTGCCCAGACTGCCAGGCCCCTCCATCCTAATCCAGCCCAAACACCACCACTGCCCCTTTGTCCCCTGTTGATAGGGAAGGGCCTCACTCAAGGATACCACCTCAGGTCAGCACTCAGAGGTGGGGCTCCAAGGTATTCTCTCCCCAACCCAAGACCCCTGTCCCCCAGCCTCGATGCACACACCCCCACCCCCAGTACCGGTTTCAGACATTATCTCAGAGGAATTTCCACACCTGCCTGCAGAAGGAAGATATTATTCTGTGGCACAGATAAGGAAACTAAAGCTCATTAAGTTAAGTAAATTGGCCAAGGTCAGGGGCAAAGCCAGAAATGCAGTCATCTGGCACCTCCAAGCAGCATCCCCTCCAGCCACGCCCTCTGAGGGGCTATTAGTCAAATGCACCAGCTGGTTATTCCACAAATCCGGACACAATCAGTTTGTGAATTTGCATTTGATTTGCATAAGGGTATCACAAATGCATAGATATCTTCCCTACACTGCCCCGTACCCCCCCACCCTCCGTGTGTGTGTGTGTGTGTGTGTGTGTGTGTGTGTGTGTCTCTGTGTCCCCCCCTCCCCCCCTCCCCCCACCACACACACACAGCCAGGCTCTTCCTCCTTGCGATGCCTTGTGGACTGGGGAGTACCATCTGGTCCCCTCCATCTGCCAAGGACACCTTTGCTGGTTCAGAGTGTTCCTTCCCACCGGGCATTACACAGTGCACCGAGTCAAGGAGCAAATCAGAGGGGAAACTGCCCGGAGGAGAAGCTCCGTGAGGAGCGGCCCCATTTCAGTCTGCAGCCTCCGGACAGGGCCGCTGCAGCAAGGAGTCACGAATGTACAATCGCGGAGGAGGGTCCCCAGCCCCAGATACATTCTCTCTTCTGTCTCCAGCCCCAGATTTAGCTGCCTTTTCACCTCCCACGCCTTCCCGCTGCCGTCTGGAATGTCGGGAGGCTGGGAGAACTAGGAAGACTGGATCGGGATAGTGGGGGGGAGGGGGCGGGGGGCGAGGGGGGTGTGGAGCCAGAGCGCTCAGAGAGGAAGAGGGAAGGTGCCTGCACCCTGGACGGAGCATGGGCCTCGTCCCCCACCCCACCTCCACCCCTCACCCCCCATTTCCCCCTCCTCCTCTCTGCCTACACTATGCAAAACGGTAGCCACTAGCCACACGTGACTATCATTGAGCCATCCCATTGTGAAGGCCTAGTATGAAAAAAAATGTATATAAAATATCTCATTAATTTTTATATTGATTACATATTCCAAGGATAATACTGTGGACATATTGGGTTAAACATAAAATTAATTCCACCTGTTTCTCTCTTTTTTAAAATGTGAATGCTATAAATTTTTAAATAATATATATGTGGCTTGCATTTTGATATGTGTTGCATTTCTTTTTTTCTTAAGATTTATTTTTATTTTTATTTATTTGACAGACGGAGATCACAAGTAGGCAGAGAGGCAGGCAGAGAGAGAGGGGGAAGCAGGCTCCCCACTGAGCAGAGAGCCCGATCCCAGGACCCTGGGATCATGACCTGAGCTGAAGGCAGACTCTTTAACCCACTGAGCCACCCAGGCGCCCCATGTGTTGCATTTCTATTAGGCTTGCTGTCCTCAACTCCAACCTCCTGGTTAGGCAGTTGCTGTTTTGTAAAATAAATACAATAAATCCTTTTTTAAAGTAAGTAACTAAGTAAGTGTCCAACATGTATCAGTTACTTATCATTGCTGTGTGTGTATTATTATCCAAAACGTGGGCCTGCCCCTTGCTATAGTTGTACAGGTCACAGTATACTATACCTCTTTTGATGCGTTATTTTACATTGTTCTGCTTCTCTTAGAGATAACTGTCATCCTCATTTCACAGAGGAGGCACATGAAACTATAAGAGACTCAGTAACTTGCCCAGGGCCACACAGCTAGCCAGTGGGATTTGTGCCCGGATCTTGTCTACTCCAGAGATGGACCCTTGAGAACCACTCTGTGCTATCTCTCTTGCTAAACGCTCACTGAGACCCTCCAAAGTTAAGCCCTGCACCCCTCCTCTCCCTCCAGGTTCCCACGGGCATCAAGGACCTGCCAGTGTGAGACACAAGGCCATTGTCAAGGGGCTACCTGTCCTGAAGTTGCCAGTCCACAATATGCAGGAAACCCTAGCAACATCGACCTTGTTGTCGGTCCCCAGCCGATCATCAATCTCCACACAGGACAAGTTCTCCACTGCAGGCCAGACTTTGAGTGCAGGCCCCCAGCCCTCAAGGCACTCAATCATTCCACCCCATAGCAAGTCCAAGGGCTGGAATTCTGGGACCAAAGTTCGTCGGATGCGCAGGATTATAGCCGAGGATCCCGAGTGGTCCCTCGCCACCGTTCCCCTCCTCACAGAGCTCTGCATTCAGCACATCGTCAAGAACTTCCACAGTAAGTTTGTCCCTGCCCTGGGCAGAAGGGAAAGGCCAGGGGTAGGGCAGGATGGGTGGGGACTGCCCAGAGGCGCAGCTTCAGAGGCTGGGTCTTGGGGCAGCCCCAGCGTTTCTCAACACAGCTGTCCCTCTTGGGGCCAGAACAGTTGCTCCTACTGCCCCCACTTCCAGGCCCCGCCAGATTCCCAGCAACACTGTGCCCTGTGTATCTCTGCCCTCCCCTCCCCTTTTCCATTCTCTCTGGCAAAACCCAGCCCAAACCGTATTTACCAAACACCTCCTCCAGTAAGCCCTCCCTGGTGGACCATCCTTCACTCCCTTGGCCTTCCCCAGTGTGTGTATGTTCTTGGTTTGTTCTGTACTCTGTGCTCTGCAAATGGCCATCCTTTGCAAAGATGAGCAGCCAGCCTCTCCTAGCAGATGGGGTGCTCTGAGGACAGGATCATCATATTATTTACAGCACCTACCACCCCCTGACCTACAATATATTCACCCGACTGATTTACTGTCTGCCTCCTCTCCCAAGAGGGAGTGGCTCCCTCTGCCTTGTTCACTCTTATATCCATGCCCCTTATAACAGTGTCTAGTGCACAGTAGGTGCTCAAACATCTTCTTGCTTTAAGATGAATGAATCAAATCATTTGGGAATCTCAGAACTCGGGATTATCTCCTGCATCAGACCAGGTGATCACTGAGGGCTAGACCAGAGATCCTTGCTCACACTGAGAGCTCTGGGAAACCAGATACTAAGCTGTCCACCTTCAGGCAGGGAACACCCAAAGCCTGGGGCTGCATCTTCCCCCTCAGACTGAGTCTCCCTGGGAGTAAAGGCTGTCTCTCCTCTCTGACTGAGGCTCCCTGAGGGCAGGGGAGGGTCTTCCATTCCCTGGGTGCCCCTAGGCAGGCCCGGCTGCGGGCATCACGTAGAAGGGTCCCCAACACTGTGACTCCTGAGTTCCTTCCTGTTCCCAAAGACAACCCTATCCTGAAGCAGCTGCTTCCAGAGGACCAGCAGAAGGTGCTGAACCACTTGTCACCCGACCTGCCGCTGGCTGTGACCGCCAACCTGATCGACGACGAGAACTACTGGCGCCGCTGCTGCGAGCAGCGCTGGCCCGTGTGCCACGTGGCCAGGCACGGCGGCAGCTGGAAGCGCCTGTTCTTCGAGCGGCACCTGGAGAACCTGATCAAACAGTTCATCCCGAGCACCACGGACCCCGGGGTGATCCTCGACCTGCTGCCGCTCTGCGGGAACTACGTGCGCGGGCTGCGAGTGGACCAGTTCCTTCCACCCGTGCGGCTCCCGCTCCAGCCCCGGAGCGGGGAGCTGTCCGACTCTGGCAGCGAGGTGGAGGTGGAGGAGCCTGCCACCGACCACTACCATCTGCGAGACCTGGTGGCTGGCCTGAGCCACCTGGAGGAGCTGGACCTGGTGTACGGGGTCAAGGACTGTGGCATGAACTTTGAGTGGAACCTCTTCCTCTTCACCTACCGGGACTGCCACTCGCTGGCGGCCACCATCAAGGCATGCCACACCCTCAAGGTACCAGTGGCCCTGCCTTCCCCCACCTCCCACTCTCAGCACCTCTCTGATTCCCTCTTTCCTCCTCTTCCTCCTCCTCCATCCCCATCTTCTCCCTCCCATTTCCTTCTTATTCGCTGACCAAGTGTCTTTGAATGCACTGGGCACCAAGCTGGATTCTGGGGATGCTGAGATTAACAAGGCGCTGCCCTCCCAATTCAGGAGCCATTTATTCATCCAAGGAACATTTGCTCTGCAGGCCCTATCCTAGGTGCTGAAGATTCAACAAGGAGCGAAATTGTACTGTTTGTGCCCTCTGGAGATAACAGTCTGGTGGGATAAAAGGCACTCATCAGCAATCATGTAAATGTGAAATTACAACTAGGATAGACTTGCTAGATTTAGCAAATAAAAATACAAGACATCCAGTTAAATTTGAAACTCAAATACACAATGAATAATTTTTTTAGTAAAGTATGCCCCAAATATTCTGGTTGGAAGGGGGAAAGCCTGCCCAAAAATCAGAGAAAGAGGAAAAGGGGGACGTGGCCCTGAGTCACAGAGCCAAGGGAGGGGTGCGTTTCAAGAAAAGGGGAAGGCAGCAATGGGAGGGGTGATGCTGAGGACCAAATTTAACAAACCTGGAGGTCACAGAGACGGAACTGTCAGTGGAGTGCCAGAAACAAGGACCAGATCCTAGTGGTTTATGGAAAGAGTGGGAAGTGAAGAAACAGGATGGCTGTGATCAGCTTTTTCAAGAACTTGGCTGTGAAGGGGGCGAAGGGGAAATCAGTAATACATGAAGGGTTTGGGTTTTCTTAAAAAGATATTGGCATGTGTTTAAAACCAGTGTAAAGCTCCTTCCGATAGCAAGAAAGCAGCTGAGTCCAGGAGAAAGGCACAGGTTTGTTGAACAAGGAAGGTTCCTGATATTGCAGGAGGGCTGGAATTGAGGACAGTGGTGGGACAATTGGCTCTGGGCAGAGGAGAGAGTGGATGTGGTGGGTAGCAGTGGGCTACTGTTTGGTATTAGGAAAATGAGGCATTCTCATTGAATGGCCAGGGTGATCAGAGGAGACTTGATTGCCGAAAGGAGGCTGTAGGGTTTTGAATCACCACCCCCTGAAGTTTGAGGAAGCTGGAGAAGGTTGAAATTATGTTGTAGAGGAGGAGAGAGTATATTGTCCAGAGAAACAGGGCTGAATTGGCACACAGCACTGAGGGTCTCTTGATGGTTCCGGCAATAACAACCAGTCCTGTCATGTGACATTTTCCATCATGTTGGTTGCCTGGGCACAGATATGCAGCAAACAGAGAGTGGGGTTGATCCAGAGTTGGAGCTCTGCCAGATAAGTGCAATGAAATGACAAGAGGGACAAGAGGCTCCAAGCTGGCTGAAAGGGATGTAAAGAAAGGGGACTGAAGGACAGGAATAGGGTGGAGAGGCCTCAAGGAAGAGGGAGGAGTGGAAGGAGCTGGTAAGAAGGGGGGAGGGTTAGGGTTCCCATCTCCAGTATTCTCCAGGATAGTCCTACCCCATTCTTTCATCTTTTCTCTCCATCCTTCCATTTTCTGTCTCTCACCCTGGTTCCTACCCTGGCATCTCCTTCCAAGAGTTCTTCTCCTTGCCATGGTGGATCTTAGCCAGCTGAAGAGAGCAGAACGAGGGGCTGGGGCATCAGACAGATCTGCACTCAAACCTGCCTCTGGGGCTTGATCACCATGTGACCTTGAACAAATGACCCATCCACTCTAAGCCTTCATTTTCTATCTGTAACGTACCTGGGTTGCTGAGGGTTAGAGATAATGGTTATGATACCTTCTAGCAGCATGTCAGCATGTAACTTCTCCATAAATGCTAGGCTTTCCTTCTACTGCCCTCCATCAGGTCTGCACTGATCTGCCATGTGGGGGATTTCTGCTGTGCCCAAAGGCCACTCAGGGGGCCAACAGCAGGTGAGCAGGACCTCAGGCCTCCCTGGGGCCCCCTCCTACACCTGCAGAAGGCAGGCAGGCAGGCAGATTCTCCCTGGCTGGCAGCTGCCGCATACCCTCTACCTGCCCACAGATCTTCAGGCTGACCCGAAGCAAGGTGGACGATGACAAGGCCCGCATTCTAATTCGTAGCCTCCTGGATCACCCCGCCCTTGAGGAGCTGGACCTGTCGCACAACCTCATCGGGGACCGGGGTGCGCGTGCCGCAGCCAAGCTACTAAGCCATAGCCACTTACGCGTGCTCAACCTGGCCAACAACCAGGTGAGGGCACCTGGTGCCCAGTCTCTGGCTCACGCCCTAGCACACAACACCAGCCTCATTTCCCTCAACCTGCGCCTCAACTGCATCGAGGACGAGGGCGGCCAGGCACTTGCCCATGCCTTGCAGACCAACAGGTGCCTCACCACCCTGCACCTCGGGGGCAATGAACTGTCTGAGCCTACCGCCACGCTGCTGTCCCAGGTGCTTGCCATCAACACCACGCTCACCAGCATCAACCTCTCCTGCAACCACATCGGGCTGGTAAGCCGTACCCTTCTGGGGCCTTTGGGAGGTGGGTGTGGGATCAACTGCCTTGGGGTGCTTCCAGGGTAATTCTTAACAACACAGACTTTACCTGGTTCTAATCCCAGCTCTGCCATTTTGCACTTGGTAAAATTACTTACCCTTTTGGGGCCTCCATGTCCTTATCTGTAAAGTGGGGATAATAATAGTATTTACTTCTAAGTAGGATACTAGTTGTTTCTCGGAGGATGAGCTGTACTTGTAAAGCAGTTAACATTGCAGGCGCTGGCTAGGACATCAGTCTTGCTAGCTGTTACTGTTATTCAGGGTTATATCCTATGCTAGGCACTAATATCCTTCAGTGTTCCTTTATTCCTCCTGGTAATCTAGTAGAATGTGTATTCCTTTTTTTCCCCCTTTTTTGAAAGTTTTGTTTTTAAGTAATTTCTACATACAACATGGGGCTCGAATTCACAACCCTAAGATAAAATGTTGCATGCTCTACCATCTGAGCCAGCCAGGCGCCTCTATAGAATATGAATTCTTCCTTCCTTCCTTCCTTCCTTCCTTCCTTCCTTCCTTCCTTCCTTCCTCCCTCCCTCCCTCCCTCTCTCCCTTCCTTCCTTTCTTCCTTCCTTCCTTTCTTTCTTTCCTGTAAGATTTTTTATTTACTTGTAAGAGACAGAGAGAGAAAGAGAGATGGGGGAGGGGCAGATGGAAGGGGGAGGGAGAGAATCTTAAGCAGACTCCTGGCTGAGCCAGGAGCCTGACACAGGGCTTGATCTCCTGACTCTGAGATCATGACCTGAGCTGAAATCAAGAGTTGGACACAACTGACTAAGTCACCCAGGCACCCCTAGAATGTGTACTCTTTTTTAAAAAAGATTTATTTATTTATTTATTTATTTGACAGACAGAGATCACAAATAGGCAGAGAGGCAGGCAGAGAGAGAGAGGGAAGCAGGCTCCCTGCTGAGGATAGAGCCCGATGCAGGACTGGATCCCAGGACCCTGGGATCATGACCTGAGCTGAAGGTAGAGGCTTTAACCCACTGAGCCACCCAGGCGGCCCAGAATGTGTATTCTTTTTTTTTTCTTTTAAAGATTTTATTTATTTATTTGACAGACAGAGATCACAAGTAGGCAGAGAGGCAGGCAGAGAGAGAGGAGGAAGCAGGCTCCTTGCCAAGCCAAGAGCCCGACGTGGGGCTCGATCCCAGGACCCTGAGATCATGACCTGAGCAGAAGGCAGAGGCTTAACCCACTGAGCCACCCAGGTGCCCCCAGAATGTGTATTCTTAACCCCACTTTACGGATGGAAAATTGAGTCCTCAGAGAGGCTTAGTGAATTGCCCAAGAGCGCCCAGTCAGTAGAGAGTGGCAGAGCTGTGATTCAAACTCAGAACTGGTTGAATACCAGATTTATTTATTTGGGGCACCTGGGTGTCTCAGTCAGGTAAATGTCTGCCTTCAGCTCAGGTCATGATCTCAGGGTCCTGGGATGAAGCTCCATATCAGGCTCCCTGCTCAGCAGGGAGTCTGCTTCTCCCTCTACCTTTGCCCCTCCTCCTGCCCCTCCCCCCACTCATGCACGCTCTCTCTCTCTCTCTCAAATAAATAAAATATTTCTTAAAAAGAGATTGTTTATTTGAGAGAAAAAGAGAGTGTGTGCTCAAGGGGCAGAGGCAGAGGGAGACGGAGAATCTCAAGCAGACTCTCCACTGAACAAAGAGCTTGATGCTGGGCTGGGTCTCTGGACCCTGAGATCATGACCTGAGCAGAAAACAGCAGTCAGACACTTAGCCCACTGAGCCACCCATGTGCCCCACCTGGGTCCTTTCTGATAGATGATGTCTCTCATTTTCTTGACCAGGTCTCGGAATAAGAAATGCAATGTACACGAACACCTAGTGAACATATATATCAATATAGTATCATTGAAATGTACTTTTAGTGCTTGTGATACATGCTGATATTTTCCTTTATTTTCTATTCTACTTCATTTTTTAAAAAATGCATCTACAACCCATTAAACTGGCTTTGCTCTTGGATCACAACCATGGAACACAACCATTCTGCCTCTCACATAAGTCTTACATCAAACATGGCCCACCCAGCCCAAAAGCGGGTGGAGCTTTGAGGACTAGTGAGGAAGACCTTCCATCAAGAGAACGGTCTTGCTCTCTCTCTCTCTCTTTCTCTCTCTCTCTCTCTCTCTCTCTCACACACACACACACACACACACACACACACAAGTCTCCACTAGGGGTGCTTTTGGCTACAAGTTAACAGAAACCTGAACCAGGAAATGGCTTAAACAATATTCATTATGTCCCATAATCAGAAGCCCAGGGTAGGGGGCGTCTGGAGTTGATAAATTTGCGGGCTCACTGCCACCATCTGCTCTGCCCACCCAGCCACATGGCCATATCCTCTTGGGTGCTTCTCTCATGGTCCCAAGATGGCTGCTGCTCCTCACATAAGGCCATGCTCAGAGGCAGAGAATGGGAGAGCATCCCTCTCTCTTGTTCTCTTTTCAGAGGGAGAAGAGCCTTTCCAGAAGCCACTCCCTCTATACGTCCACCTCAGATGTCATTAGCCAGATTTTTCTCACACACCTATGGCTGAATCGGAGGAGGGCCATTACCATCATTGTCACAGAGCCATGTTTTTCAAACCATGAGGGTTGAAAAATCAATTTAGTAAGTTTTTCTTATAGATCACCGTTTTTTTTATAGAATAGAATGGGATGGGATAGGATAGCATAGAACACATTAGTGTGCTGCACAAAAGGTTAACCATTGTTTTTGTGAAACTCATTCTAGTCACATCCTTGTATAAATGTGTGTATGTGTGTGTACACACATGCGCGAGGGCGATCCTGGGTAGTGATATGAAATGGCCCCTTCCCTTGTACTCCTCTCCCAGGATGGCGGGAAGCAGCTCCTGGAAGGCATGTTAGAAAACAAGACCCTCCTGGAGTTTGACCTGCGCCTGTCAGATGTAGCCCAGGAGAGCGAGTACCTCATTGGCCAGGCCCTCTGTGCCAACCGGGAAGCTGCCCGCCAGCGGACCTTGAATCCTGGCTACTTCATGTCACCAATCATTGCCAAGGGCCCTGAGAACCCTGCGGGATAAGGTGGGGACAGGGCTGGGGCAGTGACGGGACCTGGGCCACTGCCCTAGCCCCCTCCTCATTTCATGCTCGGTCATGCCTGCTGTAGAGTGACACATTGGAAGGGAGAGACCATGGATATCCTTGGGGAGAATGATCAAGGGTGATGTGGGAAAAGTCCTGAAGTGGGGAGGGGACTGGGATAGGAGGAGAGAAGGGCATGAAGTGGGAACCATCCTCTGTGCCCTGGAAGAGGATATTACCAGACCCCCTGAAATGACTGACTTCTTCCAGGGTTAGGGAAGGCAGAGAAGATTCTGAAAGCCTGTGCCAGCCCAGACTCTCCAATGGAAATCGTCCATCTCCCTTACCTACTCTACCCCCTTTCCCCTGACCATTTTCCTCTCTACTGAATAGGTGCTGGACTTCTTTACCTTTAAACATGTGCGTGCCTGCACACGTGGGCACATGCACACCCTCAGTCTCTCTCTCCCCGGGCTACTGCAGGGTTTGCTTGGCTCTTCTACCATCACCCCTGCCAATGCTACCTTGCTGTTCCTTGACTCACTGACTCTGCTAAAGTGATCCGTTCTACAGGCCATTCCATCCCCTAATTCTCACCCCACCCCACCCCCCACAACCTGGGAAGGGGGAAACAGAGGTGACAGGAGGGACTCAGACTACTGCCCCTGCCAGGGAGCTACCGCTGGGAGTAGAGCATCGGGGAGGTGCCACACTGGGGAGGGAAGTTAGTGAATCATCCGCAACTTTATTATCCACCAGTTTGATTTGTACAATCTTTGCGCTTGGAAATCCATGACAGAAAGGCCACAGTGTGATGCACCCAATTGACAGAGACCTGTCTTCTCCCCAGCCAGGCCCAGCCCACCCCACAAATGGAGCCTTCCAGCGGCCCTCCAAGAGTCCTCATGGTTCTGTGGCTGTCCACAGAAGTCACATCAGCCCCCGGGGCCACAGGAGGACCTGACAGATTCAGGCTGAGCCCCATCTCCCCTCCTCCTCCCACCGAGAGGTCCAGAGCCTCCAGACCTGCGGTCTTTCCACAGGATGGGTCACGGGCTGCAGCCACAGCCCAGGGGTGTCTGCTCCCCAGGGACTCCTTCCAACAAGCAGGCACCATGCAGAGCACCAAAGGGGGCTTGGGAGCGACTGCACTTGTGTGCCTGTCTGGGCAACCTAGAGTCTGTCTGTGCCTGACACCCTCTGACCGTTCTGGAGTGCAAACATGTAGATGTGAGGGTGTGTTTGAGTGACTCTGTGTGTGTGTGTGTGTGTGTGTACATAGCCACAGCTGCTAGCAGAAGTTCTAATTAGAGAAACAAGAACATTCAGTGTAAAGTTTAATGTTAGAGATTAATTAATTTTCTGGTTTTCGTTTTCCCTGGCAATCAATAAAGCTACCAAGAAAATAGACCAAAGAATCAGTTTCTCTCTAAGTCTGTGCATGTGTGGAAGGTGAGGCTGTCTGTGTAAGAAGACCTAGGCAGAAATGGCCAATACAGGCAAAAATAATAACAGGGGTCCCCCCGTCCCCTCCTCCTAGCTCAGGCTTCATCTCAGTAATGGGCCTGAGGGAGAAGGAGCTGAGTCCCTCCCTCTTTGGAGCCGGGAAGTGGCCAGGCTGCCTCCACACAAGGGCATGACATCCGGGGCCAGCTGGCCAAGAACTGGGGCCTGCGGCCACAGCTCACCACCTGGACCTCACAGATGTCCCTTCAGAGGAAAGAGGGGTGCTCCAACCACCAGGGCCCCAAGGAGCACAGACTCGGGGTTCAGGCAGGTTCAGTGACGGCAGTCAGGTGGCCACGGCTGCCCAGGCCCAGGGAAACCCAGTGGACAGCTGTTCCCTCCTGCCCAAGCCTCCTGTTCTCTGGCCGCCTCTGCCTCCCACTTAGCCATCTCCACAGGAAAGTAAAGTTCAATCCCGATGGGCCATGGGCCATGGTGTCCCCACAATCTGACCCTCCCAAGTCCCCTGGGGGAAGGGGGACGGGGAGCCAGAGATGTTGCATAGGTGGCAGTCATGCCCTTGGCAGGTGTAACTCCGGCTAGGCTGGAGGAAGATGGGAGATGAGGCTGAAGGAGGGGAAGAAGGAGCTCTGGCAGCTCTCGTGAAGTGAGGAGCATCAGGGGTGAGTGGTGCTGGCGGGCCCCAAGGCTATCCTCTCCAGCTTGAGATGTGCGCTCAGTCCCTGGGCACTGAGTCCTCTGGGAATGCATTATGCAGGGGGGTTTGGAGGGCAGGGGGCACACAGACATGCACACTGAAGCACATCAGGGTGGGAGTGCTGGGGGAGAAAAGGCTGCATCAGAGCTTTAGGAGAACAGCAGGTGGGGCCCGCAACCTTCGGTGGTAGCAGGGTGCCCTTTTGGAAGACCCTGGGACACGCTGCAGGGCTACAGCACATGGGATAGGAGACGGCAGAGGGGTTGGGCAAGATTTAGAGAATTTCTATCTCCGACCCTGCCCCTAGAATTGAGTATTTCTCCAGCCAGGACTCACGAGGACAACCTCAGCCCTGCAGAGGTAATGTGTGGGGGCTCTTCACACCACCATCCCCCACAAGTCTGGGGAAAGCAAGGAAAGTTTTCACCCCAGAAACCCCTACCTTTGGCCGTCCTTTCCGTCTCCCTCCACCCTCCACTGCCCACTCCCACCTGCTTTGAGAGTTCCCCTTTGCCACCCAGGTCTGTCTCCTACTCTTCCCACCCAGGCATTCATCTTGACCAGCTTTAATGATCGTGTGTGGCAGTATCCCACCCCTCTGAAGGGACAGCCCTCCCAGAACCCAGGTCAGGAGGCTGCTGCCAGGAGGCTGCAGAATTTAGAGACAGGACTGAGGTGCATACTGTCCACATTTTGCCTCCCTCCTCCCTGGGCAACTGTTCTTCAGGGCCCGAGAGCAAGAGGGAAGGGAGGAGAGTGACGCAAGCAGTGTAGGCGCAGTCCCTCCAGGACCCACACTCCAGGGACCCAGCTAGATAAACAGCAGTGGAGGAAGTGGCAGAAAGGAAACCCCGAGGTTTGGGGCCAGCGCCAAGAAGAGGATAGCAACATTTGCTCGGTTTTGAGATGGAGCACTGGGGCTGACATCTGGCCCCAGTCTCAGACCCGCTGAATTCATTAGCTGGTTGGAAGTCAGCCCTGCTCACCAAACCACCGCTCACTCCGCAGGGAAAGGCCCTGGTGAGGCTAGGCAGCGAAGGAAGGAAAGCCCCAGTTTCCCTTCCCCATGCCTCTAAACCTCCCCAGCCGCACAGCCAAAGCCTCACCTTTGAGGCGGGCCCTACGCGGTGCCACACAGCACAGTCGCCACTAACAGTCAGAAGATCCACTGAAAGGCTGGACGGGAAATCGCGAGTGTGCGAGTGTGCGTAGAAGAAGGAGAGGTGTCCCTCTAGGAACCGAGCGCGGGGCTGGAAGAGCGGACCGTGCCCGGGCTGGGGGTTCTCCAGAGCCGCCGATCCCCTCCCACCCACGGGTCTCTTTATATACAGGAAAGGCGGAGGGTCCGGACCCCATCGGGGTCCGTCCCGCGCACCCTCGCTTCCCGGCTCCCCGCGCCCAGCACAGCCTCAGTCACCATCACGATTCCCCCTGCTACACGCCAGGGACACAGTCCGACGGGGGACAGGAGGGAGGATGGAGGGCCTGGCGGGGGAGGGGGGTGCGGAGGTCACAGTGAGGTCTCTACACAGGAACCGTGGCGGTGCAGCGGCCGGTGGCTGTGGCCCAGACACCCCTCCTGCCGGTGCACGATGAGGACCGGGAAGTAGAGGGCGTCGTGGTAGGGCGGCGGCGGCCCGGCCTCCTCCTCGTCGTCGTCCTCGTCGTCCCCCATGCTGGCCTGGCTCGACAGGCGCGTCTGCTCGGTGGGACAGCTGGCCTCGTTGACGCTGCCGCTACGGCTGCGCCACAGGCAGCTGCGTCGGGAGCCGTAGAGGCGGCCGAGCGAGAAGCGGCTGCCCCCGCAGCCCGGGCCGCCACCGGGCCCGGGGCCGGCCCGCGGGCTGGCGCAGATGCTGAGCGCGCTGCGCGAGAAGATGGACGAGCTGCTGACTGCACGCTGGCAGTGCTCGCAGCTGCGCCGGTACGGGGCCACACCGGCCGCGCCTGGGCCGCCCACCCCGCCGTAGCGGCACGCGGGTGCGTACCCGCCGCCCGCCACCCCCGCGCAGCGCGCCCCCAGCCCCGCCAGGTCCATGAGCACCGCCTCCGAGTAGCTGGGCACCAGCTGCTGGTTGGAGCGGATGTGCCACTCGAGCTCCGTGCTGTCCACCGTGTTGACCCGCGGCAGGCGGTGCGTCAGCGGGGGCAGCAGCTCGTCGCTGGGGCTCAGGCCGCCGCCCGCGCTGCTCGCGGAGCCCGGGCCCTCCAGGCCGAAGAGCTTCTCCACGTGGTAGTGCGCGTAGGCCGTGCGGTACTCGGCCAGCACGCGCAGCGGCCACGACAGCGTCAGTAGCGCCGCGGCCCAGAAGGCCGACGAGCAGGCGTACCACGGCGGCCGGGCCGGGTCCGGGAAGGCCACCATGAACTCGCGGAAGTCCACGTTCTTGAGGTGCATGCCCTCGCGCGCCTCCATGTAGTCGTCCAGGCCCTCGTTCTCGGCGAAGAAGCGCGCGCGCTGGCACAGGTAGGCGTTCTCGGCCTCCACGCTGGCGAAGCTGAAGCACTTGGTGAAGCGCAGGCGCGTGGCTGGCGCGCCCTCCAGCCCCACCAGCGCCTTGGACACGTCGCGGACGCCGCAGCGCGCGTAGTCGAACTCGGCCTCCGCCACGTGCGTGTTGACGCGCTCATGGTAGACCTGCGGCGCCGGGGAGGGCGGCGGGAGTCGCTTCTGTCGGCTCACCCTCGTCCGCCCCATCGCGCCGCTCTTGCTGCCCGCTCAAACCCCGAGCCCGCCCCGCTTTCGAGCCCGCGTGGAGCCGGGTGGGATCTTATCATCTGCTTTGCAGAGCCCTCAGCGTCTTCCGTTAGAGAGAGGAGGACCGGCGGGAACTCAGACCTCCCGGTGTGCATGCTAATTTGAATTAAGCGCTGCTTCTTCAGGGGGTCAGGCGCTGGCCTTGAACTGCCCATCGGGTTTGCCCGACCTTTTTGCCCCGTCTCCCAAAACCCACGCTACCCCTTCTTCCATTTTACAAGTGTGTTCCCCAATGGGCCGAGGAGCACCCCGTCGATCGGTCTACCTGTTCCCACCTTAGCTCTCACTCCTCCCTGATTCTCACAGGCCCCAGGCGTCTGTTTACTCATCCCAATACTGAGACGGAGGTCACCCTTCCCTGAGAAAAATCTCTTCTTCCAGGGCTCTAATAATGCCTAATCCTGGCGGGTCCAGGCTGTGCTAATTAGCCCCCACCCCCACCTCTCCATGGGGCCTCCCATGCCTACCTACCTCTGTCTCTTTGCCAAGCTGATTCCCACCTCTGGGAGCCTCAGACTTGGGATCCAGGGCCCTGCGTTTGAGTCTAGCACTACCTCTTGAAACTGCAGAACTTGGGCAAGTCATTGAGCTTAGGATTCCTTACCTGTGAAAGAGGGCCTGGTAGCAGCCACCTCACTGAACAGGTGAGAGCATGCTCTGAAGTAGTGCATGGGAAGCCATCTCCAACCATTAAGCACTAAGCATTATAGACCCTGGAACCAGACTGCCTGGGTTCAAATCCCAGCTCCACCACATACTAGCTGTTTGGCTTTGGGCAGGGTACTTAACCTCTCCAGGCCTCAGTTTCCTCATCTGTAAAATGTGGGTAGTAGTTACCTACCTTATAGGGTTGTAATGAGAATTAAAGAAATGATGCAGTATTATCATGTACATCGGGCAGAGTCTGGCTGTTAGTGTTTACCATTATTATTATTACGGTTGTTACTGCCCTCCTGTTTCAGTGTCCACAAGAGCTCACTGCTGCCTGTGCTTCTCCCCCTGAGGGGTAGTCCGTCAGGGTCCCGACACCCCCCTCCCATCTGGACTGGCCTGTGCTCCCCTCCAACCCCTCACCTGGGTGGTGGTGTAGGCGTCTCCATTGCGGTATCGTGTGACCTGGCGGGTGCGGCGGACATAGTGGTAGCTGATGGCCTTCCACCAGATACAGGGCGTGGCCTGCTGCATGCGGCCCACACGCTCCCGCACGCTGCTTACATCAACACGGTGCTGCAGCTCATGGCGGGCTTGGCAATGCCAACACTCCACCAGGTAGACGGCGTACAGCATGAGCAGGAAGGCCAGGGGGATGTAGACATAGCCGTTGGAGCAGGGGCTGTCGTGGTACATGAGGCTGTTGCCCTGGTAGGTGCTGCTGAAGGTGAGGCGGGTCACCGTGGTCACGTGGCACCAGGCCACGGCCCCCAGACAGCCGTACATGAGCAGCGAGAGCAGCAGGCACTTCCAGTGGGACTCACGGCAGAGGGACTTGGTGAAAGAGGGCTGGATGGGACGCTGCTGCTCAGACGGACAGGGGAAGGTCCAAGATGAATGGGAAGTGAGATGGATTGGCAGGACCCGGCACAGAGATGGATGGAAGGGTGGACAGGGATGTGTGGAGGAAAGGTAAGACCGAGAGGGGAGCCGAGGACCAAAGATAAATGTGGAAATGACCCGGGTGAGATACAGGGAAAGAGAACAGAATGCCAATACAGGGACGTGCAGAGAGAGACAGACACCCCAAAAGGCAGAGAGGGATCAGAGCCAGAGATGGAGGGAGGAGGCCCGGGTGGCAGAGAAGACACAGATGGATAGGATGGCACCCAGAGAAAGAGAGTCCAAAGACAGACGTAAAGATGGCCGGGAAACAGGAGGTGTGGATGGGGAAGACAAGGGAGGACAGACAGGCATCAGTGAAGGCAGGTCCCCAGCCAGGACTCCTTCCAGGTGTTCCAGGAAAGCAGGGAGGGACCCATTTGACAACACCTTCCCACTTAACAGGTGGGGCCCTCACATCTTCCTGGTTCTTTGAGTCCTGGGTTCTGGAGGAGCCAGTCCTCTTTGACCCATCCATCTCCCCATCCCTCACAGACAATTAGTCTCATACCTCCTTTGGAGGGGTGGGGTGGGGGTGCCCAGGAGACATCAAGCTCTGACTCTCCCCACATTCTGATCTGGAGGCCCCCTGTAAGTCTCCTTCCTGGACCTAACATCCTTCCCTGTTCTAAGATGAGAGGCATCTCTGAGTAGAAGGCAGTCCAGAAGGAGATATACAGAAGGGCAGAGGCAATTGGCTGGGGAACGGGGATCTGGGACTGGGTCAGGGGGGTAGGGAGGGAGACATGTGCAGTCCAGTCACTGGTCAAAATGATTCCTGGGGCGCTCTGGGGGCCTATTAAAACACTTGGCCCGGGACGCCTGGGTGGCTCAGTTGGTTAAGCAGCTGCCTTCGGCTCAGGTCATGATCCCAGCGTCCTGGGATGGAGTCCCACATTGGGCTCCTTGCTCAGCAGGGAGTCTGCTTCTCCCTCTGCCTGCCTCTCTGTCTGCCTGTGCTCGTTCGCTCTCTCTCCCTCTCTCTCTGACAAATAAATAAATAAAATCTTTTAAAAAAATAAATAAAAAATAAAACACTTGGCCCATTCTGTTCCCGTCACCCCAGTGCGTTGTTTACACATCTAGACTGGGTGCTCCTGAGGTCAGGGTCTCATTCTCCGCATCCTGGGTACCCACCAAGGAGCTGGCACCCAGCAGCCACTTAATAGATGAGAACTGAGTTGGATTTCTGGTGGTGGGCTTTGCTTTCCCACTCCTCCTCCCTGCTGTCTAGCTTTAAGGAACCCCCCCACCCCTCAACACAAACACCCCCCTGCTGAGATCCTGATTTCCTCCAATTCCCGAGCCTGACCTGGAGGCTAGCCACAGGAAGGGAGAAAAGGGCGGAAAGGAAGGGCACAGTCACAGGCAGTGGGCCCTGGGCCTGTGAAATGAGAGGAAAGATCTGGAAGTGCAGATAGGTAGGTGGGCTAGGCAGTAGTACACAGCATATACAAACAAGATTAGGGTAGATGGACCTTTACCGGAGCCTTGTTCTTGGGGGGTTGTGCAGACGTGCACCTTCGTGTGCCCGCCTGAGTGTGCACGTGTCCCACGGAGAGCACATCTGAAAGGGTCTCTATCTGCAGGTCTGTCCCTGCCCACGTGCTTCTGCCCTAGTGCAGTGTGGATGTGTGTGCAAGAGCGTGCATGGGGGAGGGGGGAGAGCAGTGCTACTGGCACCTTCCTCAGTCTCTTTGTTTCCAGGTTCAGAGGACTGAAGAGTAGGGCCCCCGACTAGGGAAATGCTTATTTCCAACACTCTGAAGCATTCCTGGGCTCAGGGCCCCCCTGGGAGTGGGGGAACTGCTTGGACATTGGGAGGGAGAAGTGCACACACTCCCAGTGACCCCAGGGGGAATCGCTTCTCTACACATTTGACCTTCTTAGGACCACAGCTCCGGTACCACCACCATTTCCCCATGGTACTCTCCTGCCTCTGTAGCCCCTACAAGTCGCCCTTCCTGGCTTTCAAGATCGCATCCCCTCCGCGAAACAGGATTCCTGCCACCGTCCCCACCCCATCCGCCCGGGGTCCGCGAGGCTCCGCCTCTAGGCCCCTCCCCCTCCCCAGGACCCCTCGAGCCCCGCCCCCGGCGCAGCCCCTTCCCCGCTACAGCGGACAGCTCCGGCCGCAGGTGGGGGCATCCGCGCGGGACTGCGGCTGCGGCGGCCGACTCGGGGTGCGGGGCGCCGGCCGCGCTGCGGCGGAACCGGCGGGGGCCGCGCGCGGCGGGGGATGGGGGGCCAGGCTGCGGCCGTGCCTGGGGAAGGGGTGCCACCTATGCTCACCTCCTCTCGGGCGGGGCCCTCGTCCTCCGCCGCCGCCGCCGCCGCCGCCGCAGCCGTGGGCTCCTCCGGGACCCCGGGGCCGCCACCTCCGCCGCCGCCGCCGGCGCTCTCTCCCGCGGCCGAGCCAGGGGGGGACATGGCGTAGAGGGGGTGCGTCGAGCTCAGGGCTTCCCGGGGGGCTGCCGGGGGCCGAGGGCATCCTGCGCGGGCCCTGGGGAGGGGGCGGGAGGGGGCGGGGCCCTCGCTGCTCCCCACCCCCCGCCAGGGGGGAGGGGGCTTGGAAAGGGCACCCGGGTAGGGGGCTAGGGGCTGGGGGTGGGGAGGCAGGCTGGGGGGCCGGGCCGGGGGGGCCGGGGCCGGGGGCGGGTGTCACCTTGAGGCCCTCGCGGCGCCGCTCCGCCTCCCGCCCGCTCCCGCCGCCGCCTTTTGTCTGAGCCGAGCTGGAGCCAGCGCGCCCCCCCTCTTCCTCCCAGCTCAAGAGCCCCGCCCCTGGCCCCCCAAACTCCGCCTTCTCCAAGCCTACCTAATAGCCACCCCCCAAAGAGGAGAAGCAACAGGGGCTCCCCGCACCCCTTCCCCACTTCCAGCATTGCTCACCGCACCATCACCACCCCCCATTCTGGGAAGATCTGTGCCGCAACTCCTTCAGTCCCTTCTCCGTGGAGGGGGCACCAGCGGTTCAGCCAACATCCCTCCCCATGGTTGGTTCCCGCAAGTTCCTGGGGCGGAGGGTGGGGGAAAGGAAATTGAGCCGTGGAACCCTAGGGAAGATCCTTATTCCCAGTTGGGTGGTAACTGGTTAAGGCGGGAGCCAGCCTTCCGAGGCCAGATCCAAGTGAGCAGAGATGGAATCGAGTGAAAGAGAAAGGACTGGAGCTAGATGTGAGAAAGGACTAACAAAGGGCAGAGGGGAGGACATGGGAACCAGGCTTCACAGAGCCATTTTCCTTCCCTAGAGGAATAGCCCCGAAGAAGCAATGAAGTGTGTGCATTGCCCTAGGCTTAATTCCAGTTCTTAATCCTGGCTCTGCCATTAAGCAGTTGTGTGACCTTGGGCAAGTGCCTTCCCCTCTAAGCCTTAGTTTCCTCATCTGTGCACTGAAGAAGTTGCCTGGACACTCTCTAAGACTCTGCCCTTCTTCTGTGGGCATAGGAGGCAAAATCATAGACCACAGGCCAGGCTGAATGACTACAAGTAGCCTACCCCTTCCTGCCATCCACCCACAGTGCTTTTCCCTTGTACTGCCTGGGTCAGGCAGAAAGAAAATTGACATGCATTCATTCCTGGATGGATCCACTCAATAAACAGGCATTAGGTACCTACTGTGTACTCTGTTCAGAAATGAAACATACGATACTCTACCCTCAAAGAGCACAAAGTCTAATGGGGAGGGGGACCAGTCATTGTGATAAACTAGTATAAAGGGTATGCATATTCAATCCATGTGTGCACCCTGTGGAATCCTGCTGTGTGCCCTGTGCTATATTAGAGTCTTTGGCGTATAATAATTGGTCCCCTATTTGCCCACAGGAACCAAAGTATAAGGAGTGTGAGTGATTTACTCAAGGTCACAAGCTAGTACTCACAGAGCTAGTCCTAGAATCCAGACCTTTCCCATTCCAAAGGCCGTGGGGATATCTGTGGGTAGGAAGTTAGCTTAAGGCAAAGTTTTGGATAATCCAGTCTTTGGGACAGGGGGCAAGCATACTGATCTGCTGGGATGCCCACCTGAGGCAGAAGAGCCACTACCTCTCTCCCACCCATCCCCAACACACCCAATCCTGGTCCTGCCTCCATTTTCCTATTCTCCTCTTTCCAGGCAAAGTGAAGGTCACTGGCTGACTGCCTACTGCTTCCAAACTATCCAGCCTGAGGTTCCTCCACTCCACGGGTGGGTCATTCCATCTTCCAGACCCAAACAGAGGAAGGGTGGGGTCCTGAAGAGGCTGGCCTCTCCCTCATTCTCATGGCAGAGGAAGACTCTCACTTGGGGGCTCACTCCAGTGCCTCCCACCTATATTTTGTGGGAAACCCTACCTCACATCTAACTCCAACCCCTCTTCTGGTCTCAGCGGGTTCCACCTAGTTCAGTCCTCACTGCAGACAAAGTGCAGAGTTCCCAGCCCGACCCTTTCCTAACTCAGATAGGAGGCTCCCACTCCCCATTTAGATGTTGTAATCTTGCTCCTGTTTCCCACTCCTTTTGGCCAATCCCAGAGCTCCCAAGAGATAAAGGACCCCTGACAGCCCCCCCCCCATTTCCATTCACACACATTGCTCTTCCTTGGAAGCTCAGGGGAAAGAGTAGTGAAGGGAGGGGGCAAGGAAGGAGCCAGCTGACCAGCTGGTCACCATGGCAACAGGGCCTGCTTCTTGAAGAGGAGCCTGGCTGGGGTGGGTGGAAGCTGGAAGTGGGGGCACTACAAAGGGAACCAGAAAAAAATAGTAGAGAGAGAAGAGGACTGGTGGGGCAGAGGAAGCAAAGTCAGGGCCCTGACCATGCTGAGGCCCGAGTCAGAGTCCCCATGTCATCTTTCAAAATGGCACTGCCTGATCCCTCTCCCCATTCTGAAGTGTCCCCTGAAGGGCTTCCTGTCAGAGTACCGGCAAGGTGCTGGAAGCTGTCAGTGACTCAATGCTGACCTCATGTGGCCAGAAAAGGGGCTGGTACACACCTGTTAAGGTTCCAAGTGTGACTCCAGACTAAATTGGGATAGGTTTTCCTTAAATTCAGCCTCTATTTGAAGGCAAGGGGCTTCACTGCATACTCCTGCGTTCTTGTGTCCTTGTGGTGGGTTCAGATGCCCCAACTCCTTAGACCTTTATAAAGGAAGCAAAGTTTCAGTGAAAATGTTTTTCAAAGTTTTGGATTAGGGACAGGAGAACCTGGCCCCGTTCTTCTTAACTGTTGAATCTTGGGCAGTTCAGCTCTCCTCTCTGGGTTTCAGCTTCCCAGCTTTAAGATGGGGATGTGATAATGCCTGATCTGAGCCCAAGTAGTCTGGGTCTAGAGTTCCCACTGTATTTTTGCTCTAGTCTTTGAGAATGAGAGAGGAACATGTCAGGGGAGGAAGTTGAAAACCTCTGAAGTCACACCAACCTCAAGGGAAGGAGATGCTTCAATTTCCTTGGGCTTTCCCCTCATGGCTTCTCACTGCCTCATGCTCAACCATCTTCTCCACTCTGGTTCTTCACAGGGATGAAGAGCAGTGGGGCATCTCCTCCTGGCTGCCCACCACGCTTCTCTCTTGACTCACCCCTCCAAGCACACACACTGGGTACCTCTCTTCTCCCCAGTCCCCTTCCTTCCCCGCACTCCACTGGGCAGTCGACCCCTCTGTGTGCCCTGTTCTCACCCCTGTCTTTGCGTAGGCACTCTGTATTATATAATTGCTGTGAGATTTTTGAAGGCTGGGACCATGGGACATTTTTGAGTGGGGGTGGGGTCAGTGGTTGTTGGTTATTACTGTTACTATGATACTTAGTTTTGCTCCAGCAGAAAGACCAATGTCAGACATATAGGAAAAGCCCTATGTGTATTTGTCAAATGAAGGAATAAAATGAAGTTACATGGAGGAGGGCAGTAGGAAAGCTGGTTCATAGCTGTCTGCACTCACTCCAGCTTCCTTTCTCCAATGCCAGAGTTGGTAAAAGGAGATGTTCCCTTAGGGATGATATTCTAAGGTCATTGCTGCCCCTGGGTTGATGGCACTTGGGGTAGGGGATGAATCATGGGGCATGGATTGGAGCTCACCGTATGGGTGGAGTTTACTGACAACCTCCCTAGGCCCTTTAGGCCCAGGGAAAGCAGGGACAGGGAAGGAGGGAAGATGTGCTGGCATTGGGGCTGTGGCTATGGTGGAGACCTCAGGAGAACATGGCCCAGCATGTCTGGGGCCTCCCCATCCTGGCCCCACCATGAGGAACTAAACTTCCCTGACCACTAGGGGTAACCAGATGTTGTAACCACCCAGAGCCCGTGTTTCATCCCTGTGAAGAATGACCATTCTACTTTTTTAGACAACAAAAGATATGACCACTCTGCATGTTTTTTAAAAGACAACAGCTTGCCTGAGAAAACCCACTTTCAAAAAACCAAAACAAGGGCACCTGGATGGCTCAGTGGGTTGGGGCCTCTGCCTTCGGCTCAGGTCATGATCCCAGGGTCCTGGG
Source organism: Taxidea taxus jeffersonii (assembly GCA_003697995.1). Classification (NCBI taxonomy): domain Eukaryota; kingdom Metazoa; phylum Chordata; class Mammalia; order Carnivora; family Mustelidae; genus Taxidea; species Taxidea taxus. The sequence continues at coordinate 34,805 of RCUC01001992.1, read as the reverse complement.
ATGGAGCCCTGCATCGGGCTCTCTGCTTGGCGGGGAGCCTGCTTCCTCCTCTCTCTCTCTCTGCCTGCCTCTCTGCCTACTTGTGATCTCTGTCTGTCAAATAAATAAATAAAATATTTTAAAAAAACAAAAACAAACAAACAAAAAAACGGTCCTTGTGCCCAATTATATGTGATCTAGGAAATTGACTCAAGAGACCCTCTATCCAGGACCCAAAGACAGAACTGCTCCTTTAAAGACAATAGGTATCCCCTTTCCTTCCCTACCCAAACTCCTGGGCACTGATAGAGGAGGAAGCCACAGAAATTGAGAGAAATGGGTAGGAGATAGGAAGCTGTGCTCTCCTTGCAGGGTGCATAGCCTATGCAGATGATTAATAAATATTCCTTTAAAAGCAAATGAAAAAAGGGGCTCCTGGGTCGCTCAGTCGGTTAAGCAGCTACCTTCGGCTCAGGTCATGATCCCAGGGTCTTGGGATCAAGCCTCGCGTGGGGTTCCCTGCTCAGCGGAGAGCCTGTTTCTCCCTCTCCCTCTGCCTCCTCTCTGCCTACTTGTGTTCTGTCTGTCAAATAAATAAAATCTTTAAAAAAGGAAAAGCAAATGAAAAGGGGCGCCTGGGTGGTTCAGTCGGTTAGGCGGCTGCCTTCAGCTCAGGCCATGATCCTGGGGTCCTGGAATCAACCCCCCAGGTGGGCTCCCTGCTGGGTGGGGAACCTGGATCTTCCTCCCCCCCTCCCCGCCTTGTGTATGCTCTCTCTGCCACAGAAATAAATAAAAGTCCTTTAAAAAATAACAACAAATGAATGAATGAATGGAAAAAATGAAATGGAAGAAAGGAAGGAAGAAAAGAAAATGCATAGAATTAATGAAAAGAAGAAAGGGAAAAATATGGATGGATGGATGGATGGATGGATGAATGAATGAGTGGGTGAGTGAATGAATGAATGGGTGAATGAACGCACGAGTGACTCAGGACCGGGTAACCCCTGACTCGAAGCCAACGCAGAGGGCGGGGTTAGGGGGATTCCGGAGGGAGGGGCCTCTGTCCGGAAGCGCCTGAAGGGGGCGGGCCTGAGGGGCGGGGCGAGGGAGTGAGTCCGACTGGGCAGTCCAGCTGCCCCGAGTAGCCGCTGCCGAGGAAGACTCCAGAGCTCCGATCCTCGCCCGCGCTTTTCGCCGACCCCTCTGGCTCCCACAGCCCGGGAAGGAGGCCACTGCCGGCCGGGCGCTAGCTCTGCAAGGCGGACTTGCAACCCGGAAAGGCGGTTCGGTGGAGCCCGGAGCCAGATCCTGCTCGGACCTGGCCCCCGCGGGCCGGGACCGCTGGCATGTCGGAGGCGCGGAAGGGGCCGGACGAGACAGATGAGAGCCAGTATGACTCTGGCATCGAGTCTTTGCGCTCTCTGCGCTCCCTGCCCGAGCCCACCCCGGCCCCAGCCTCTGGGCCTTCGGATGGCCACGGCCCCCAGCCCTGGACTCATCCTACGGGAACAGCCCAGGAGCCACAGGAGAAGGAAGACACAGATGGGGAGCGAGCTGACTCCACCTATGGTTCCTCGTCTCTCACTGAGCCCCTGCCCTTGTTGGGGGGCACGGAGACCGAGAACCGCTCGCCGCTTCCCGCCGCGGGGGCGCTGAGCCCTCAGCAGCTGGAAGCCCTCACTTATATTTCCGAAGATGGAGACACGTGAGTATGGGGTCTAGGCTGAGACAGGGACCCCTTCCAATTGATGCTAACTCCTGGCCTGCCAGGATCTTCAGCAGTCCGGGAACCCAGTCTTGTGAGGATCCCTCAAAACACCCGCGTTGGAAGGGGCAGTCCCCACGCTCTCTTCCAAACTCTAGACTTCACACTCAGCCCACTTTTGAGCTCTGGCCAGACCCAGACCAGAGGCCCTGGCATCATCTTTCTGCCCTCCCTTTGGGAGGTGGGCAGAGCTGACAGGGCCCTTACCAGACACCTGGAACCCCAGCTAGCAGCTTGGAAAGCTACCAATAACCCACCCCCTGGAAGGGAAAATTCCCCTGACCAGTCAAAGAGTTGTTTTTTTTTTCCCCTTGCTGGGGGAGAGCACATCCTTGTTTGCTCAATATCTGGGATTCCCAGCCCAGGACCTCATAGTACTGTCTCAAGGAACAAAAGGTGCCAGTTACAGCTTGCCAGTGGTGGTCAGGGAGCTAAGGATGGTGATACAGCCAAGGAGCAGAGCTAAGGCTAGCTCTGAGGAAGAGGGGGTGACCCAGGCTGGGGCACTCTTGCCCCAGCAGACAGACAGGCGGCTGGCTGCCCAGCTCACTTCCTTCTCTGCTGCAAAAGGGGAAGTGAGGGCTGGAGTCAGCTTTACCGACACCCTCCATCTCCTGAGCCCCCCAAGTGCTCCTCACTGTCTTGTCTGATCCTTTTACTTTACCCTTTCTCCCCCCAGGTCCAGGTGAAGTTTGGTGGGGACGGGGCTAGGGGGGCAGGCAGTTGAAATAAGAAGCATTTTGTGTGGGAGGGACTGGCCAGTTGAAGATTTGCCCCTTAGGAAGAAGAAACACTGTCAGGTGAGGGTGTGGCTGGGATTTGGGGGCGAGAAACAGAGTGGAGTGTGCCAGGGTCCCAGATCAGGGATACTGAAATGAATGGGGGTCAGGAGGGTAGAGGAGGCCAGAGGTGTCTGTCTTTACCCACTTTTTGGAAATGCGAGGGTCCTAATCTTGGGTGGTCTTTGACAAAGATAGCCTGTGGACCCGGTGGGTGGGAGAGGAATGACCCCAGACCTTTTTTGTAACCTGCCCAGATTACCAGCCCACAGGCCCAGAACCAAGACTTAGGGAGCTCTGTGTGGAATCCCTGTGACTGATCTTTGATCTAAGGATTGAAGACTTCTGACACTGCTCTCCTTCGTTAGCCTCTGGGATGCAGCCTTAACCTAGTTAGAGACAGGTGTTGTGTCTAGATTGGGGGGGCGGAGCAGAAAAGAGGAGTCAGGACTCCCCAGGAGGTTCCTAGGGAGGAGGGGGCGCTCTCTTCCCTTAGAGGTGTCTGGCCTGTGGGACTTATGGAAATGGGAAGAGGAAGTGGGAGGAGGAGAGACAGGGAGAGAGGGAGGTGGCTGCAGGAATGTGACCTAGAGAACAGGCCCTAGCCGAGGGGATTTCCAGCGCGGTTCCTCCCACCCTCCCTCTGTCACTCTTTCTCCTGGGCCTCTCCTGCTGCCAGCCACCAAGCTTGCCTCCCTCCCGCCTGAGCAGCCCCCTCCCCAGCCCAGATGTGCCTTTACCCAAACTACCCCTCAGGGCGGTTAATGCCCCAAGGCATCTGTCCTGGCCTATACCCTCCAGCTCTGGCTTTCATTTTCCCCACCTGATGTGGGGAAACCCCAGGACTGGAACTTCCCCTCCCAGCTGCCCCCTCCCACCTTAGCAAGAAGCTCAGACTCTTTGGCCCCCAACGGACACACATGTTCTGCACCGCACAGACCTCCCCTTGGAAGTGTACGCAGAGTGGGGGACGGCCTCTGGTCAGGCCCCACCGGGTCCATGCTGTCTGAAGACTGACCCTCTTGATTCCCCTGTGAAGGGCAGCAGGACAGGCTGCCTCGCTGTCTCCTGCCTCCTCTTCCCAGAGCTTCTGTTTTCTCTCCCTTTCAATGTATAACATTGAGTTGCTGGGAGTGGGGGTAACCCTGCGCCTGCCCTCTCAGTCCTCCCTGTTGAGGTTGTCGGAGGTGGGGAGCTTAGCCCCGGAAACCACGTCTATGCTATCTCGGTGGCTTTCCTTTTGGCTTTGAGCTGCAGCTGGCCTCACAGGGCCCTGGGGCCAGAGGGGAGTGGAGTATGGGCAGGCCAAACAGGAAGGACCTTGTCCCATCAGCACCCTGCCCATGCTTCCACTCTGCTGAGGCCCTCCTGAAGGCCAGAGATGGGAACTTGGAGCTCCCAGCCCCAGGATCCTGGCTTCCCACACCAACCCTCACTTCCTGGCCCAAACTCTCACTTCCTACACCCACCCTATGAGTGGCTTCTTAGAGATTGATGTGTTCTTCCTTCTAACCCCAGGCCCCCAGGCCCCTAGCTCACTGTCTAGGGCCCTGAGCCCTGACACTGAACACTGTTCTTGCTGCCTCCCCCTTCCAGGCTGGTCCACCTGGCGGTGATTCACGAGGCCCCAGCTGTGCTGCTCTGTTGCCTGGCTTTGCTGCCCCAGGAGGTCCTGGACATTCAGAACAACCTTTACCAGGTGGGTGGGGGGAGAGGGTGGGCTCTCCCCGGATACCTATCCCTGCCCCATTCCTAGCAGCCACATCAGGCTGCACATTCTGGAAACCGTATGCGAGACACTGGGAGAGAAGCTGATGATACAAATATGAGCAAGACACAGCCTCGGCCCATGGTGTGCTCGAGCCTGGGCTAGGGGACTCATGTCCACACCTAACTGCAGAGCATGGTGACAAGAATTGTGATAGAGACACATACCAGCTACTGTAGGATCCAGTGTCCATGGGGAGCAGCCAGGGAATGCTTAACATGGGAGTGGCATCTGCGTGGAGCCTTAGAAGAGGAGTATGGCAGGTAGAGGCTGCCTGGTACCTCTTGTCTTTCCTCCCTCCAACCTTTCCTTGTCCCCTGGCCCCTGGGAATAACAGAGGTCTCCCCAGAGGTGGAGGGGGTAGACCTTGCCCCCATCTGTCCTTTCTGCAGGGGCTAAGGGGACCTGCAAGAAGAGCCGGGGCCTATTTCCCTCACCCTGCCTCCAGACCTGGGGAGGTTCCCAAGAGCTGTCTGGGCAGTGACAGAGGGAAGGGTTTGGCAGCGTTTCCTTGGAAAACCAGGGCCATAGCCTTTCTAAGTGGCCCTCAAAGTGTGGCAGCTGGTAATTCCTGGGTCTACCCTAGCATGTTGCCAGAGGGAGGAGCACGCTCCAGTAGCCCTGTGCCCCCTCTGTGCCAACAGACAGCACTCCATCTGGCTGTACACCTGGACCAGCCTGGCGCGGTTCGGGCCCTGGTCCTGAAGGGGGCTAGTCGCATGCTACAGGATCGACATGGTGACACGGCTCTGCACGTGGCCTGTCAGCGCCAGCACCTGGCCTGTGCCCGCTGCCTGCTGGAGGGGCGGCCAGAGCCAGGCCGAGGACCACTGCACTCCCTGGACCTCCAGCTGCAAAACTGGCAAGGTATGGGCGGCCTCGGGGCTGGTGGGATGAGAAGGGGGCAGGAGAGGGACTCCATTCTCAGGGACAGGAGGCTTATGGTGTGTCTGTCGACACACCTCCAGTTCCAAGCACATAGGTACTCAGTACATCTTTGCTGAATGAATGAATAAATGAATGAATGAATGAATAAATGAATTCAATTGAGAATTTACTGAGAGCCTACTATGTGCAAAAGAGAGAGCTAAACCTTGCCCTCAAGCTATTTAATTTAACAGAGATTAGATGAACTCATTAATTCATGTATCAAAAATGTACTGAGGGCCTTCTGTGTGCCAGACATTATTCCTGGAGTGAGACTTAATCTATGAACAAAGCAGAGAATGATGGAGGCCGGCAGTAAGTCTAAGCAGGGAGTTCTCTAGCAGGTTAGCAAGCAGGAAGGCCTGGGGGGAAAGTAGAGCAGAGTGAGAACTAGAATGTGAGGGGCGGGGGTAGGCCTGATTTTCAAAGAGGATGGCCAGGGAAACCCTCAAGGAGCAGGGATGTTTGAACACACTTTGAATCTAGTTCTGGGGCGGGGGGCACAGGGCAGGAGGTGGCATCCGGGGGGGGGGGGGCGGGGGCGTGGGGATGCTGGAGAACTCTGAAGAAGGTCATTTTGGGACAAGGCTTGAAGGCAGATAGAGTTTCAGAGAGGTGGGGGGCGGGGAGAGAGAGACTGGGGGCAGGGTATGCTTGTGGGGGGAGGGTGCGCATGTATGTGGGGTATTACTCAGCCACCTAACCTCTGAAGCATGAAAGTTTCAATAACATGACTTTGAAAAGGTGGAAACTTTGAGCTCCTTTCCCCTTAGACTTTTGAGGGGGTTTTTCAGGTTTGTGTTTGAACAGTCCTGTGCTAGAGGCACTGAGTGGGCAGTAGGTCCCTTGGGGCTGAGCGGCAGGGAGGGAGGTCCCTGAAAGTGAGGGAAGGTGAGGAGAGTTGGTGGATACAGACGAGTGACCCCCAGCCTCACCCCATCCCAGGTCTGGCCTGTCTCCACATCGCCACCCTGCAGAGGAACCGGCCTCTCATGGAACTGCTGCTTCAGAACGGAGCTGACATCGACACGCAGGTGAGGGGGCCCAGTCATGGCCCAGCCCTGGGCTTGCCCCACCACTTGATCTGGCCCTGGGGCCCCTGCCCAGCCATCAGGAGGGATGGCACTTCTCATCTGGGGTCCCAGGGCCCGGCAGGATTCCTCTTGAGGTCCCATGGCTGACAGCCTTGTTCCCCTGCAGGAGGGCACAAGTGGAAAGACCGCGCTGCATCTGGCTGTGGAGACCCAGGAGCGGGGGCTGGTGCAGTTCCTGCTCCAGGCTGGTGCCCGTGTAGATGCCCGCATGCTCAACGGCTGCACCCCCCTGCACCTTGCGGCTGGTCGGGGCCTCAGCAGCATCTCATCTGCTTTGTGTGAGGCTGGTGCCGACTCCCTGCTGCGGAATGTGGAAGATGAGACTCCCCAGGACCTGGCTGAGGATGTAAGAGGCCCAGGCTAGGCTCCGACTCCAGGATTTCCCACACCCATAGCAGAGCCAGGAGCTGTGACAGCTGAAAGGGCTGAGGAATTGGGATTCCGGGGTGTAATCCACATCTGTGACTCTGTCACTCACCCTCTGTGGGACCTGGAGTGAGCCTCTGCCCCATCCCTTAGTTGGTCAAGACCAGGGAGCTCAAACTTGGACTCTAACAGGAGCCCTGCAATGGATCAGTGAGGCAGGCTAGGTGTAAAACAGGGTGGTGGGACCTGGGGGGGATCAGAGGCTCTGCCCAGGGGTCACCCTACTTGATTTCAGCAGATAGTTGCAGAGGAGGAATGTGCGCCAAGTACTTCCAGGTCTTGGAATTTTTCAAGAGAGATGGAACCTAGATATCCTGTACAGTCTTTCCCATTTAAAAATGTTCAGTGTAAAAAAGGATTCAGGGGCACCCGGGTTGCTCAGTCAGTAGAGCGTGTGACTCTTGATCTCAGGGTCATGAGTGCAGGCCTCACGTTGGGCCTAGAGCTTACTTAAAAAAAAAAAAACAAAAAAACAAAAACAACCCAGACCCATAGGCTGTATCACCTCTGGTGTCCTTATTAGCTCTGGTATTCTGACATTATCTTAGAGAGTAAGGGCTTGCCTAAGGCTTCAGGGCTCTGTCTAGCCCAGAGGGGCCTCTATTTGGGGGATTAGTAGGAAGATTTATTCCCCGATATCCTTCAACTGTCATTTGGTGGAGAGGAAAAGGCCCAATCTGTCTCCCCAGCTCCCTTTCTCTACTACTGTCTTTTGCCCATGGGCCCTGATCTTGCTTCTCTGCATTCTCTTTCTCAGCCCTTTGCTCTTCTGCCCTTTGATGACCTGAAGATCTCTGGGAAGCCACTGCTGTGTGCCGACTGAAGCCGGGGCAGAGTCTGGGGCCCGGGGACTCCATCTCTTCCCATCTGGAAGCTGGAGCTTTAGCTGCTGCAGCTTGGGCCCAGACAACGTGCCCTCCTGGTGTCCTGGGGACTGCTGAGGCCACAGCCTGGGGCCAGCGCAGTCCTGAGCTGAGAGGAGGGATCACCAGTGAGAGAAGGCCAGTCTAGAAGGAAGACCTTCCTAGGTGGATGGAGATTCTTGAAGACTCTGAAGCCCCGGGTATCCTGGACGAAGCCTGTTTGCCTCTAGAGAATGGCAGGGGCTCTTGTTTCTACCCACGTTGGGTCAGCCTGAAACTGCCAATCAGTAGGAAAACATGGACTCTCCCAAGTAAGGAGAGAAACTGAAATCAACAAGCAGGACCCTAAGGGGTTCCATCTCATTGCTGTTGAGGACTCTTAAACACTGTTGTTTAAAGACTTCACACAGAAGGCCCTGAACTGAGCCTTTGGGGAAGGGGAAGTTTCAATAACATGACACTAAAACAGCAGAGACCTTTAAAAAGATCCCCCCTCCCAGAGTCATTTTGTGCACACACGTCTGTGTGCATTGGGGATTTTTAGGTAGGCCTGCCTTGTGACTTTATGGTAGAGACAAAGAGAAGGAAATTGCTCCCTGAGCAGGGTAGGACCTTTGTAGGTGTGTGTGTGTGGGGGGGGGGGAGCTAACAGTCCTCAGGCCTCTCTGTCCATCACAAACCCTTGCCCTTTATGTGGAAACAGAGGGATAAAGAGGAAGTGAGATGAGAAGCCCCCATCCCCCCCCAGAGAGGTTGCTTATCACTGCCCTAGAGGAGCCTGGAAAGAAGGGCTGGCCTATGGAGGGTAACACAAGGGAGCTATGGCTTTGTATGTTTTTCCTTTCATTCCACATGTTTGAAGCCCTTGTTAGGTGAATATGGTCAGTATGGGTATGGGGGAATAAACCAACACAGTCTCTGGCCACTTGGATCTTATAGTCTAGTCAATGAGGTAGCCATTAAAATCATAAACAGCCAAATATATATGTAATTACAAGTTGCAGTGGATTCTGTGAAGGAAGAGTAAAGTGAGAACATACGCTGGTGGAGGGCCTTACTTTGGGTAATCAGGGGAGAGCTCTGAGGCCTGTCATCTCCAGGCCGAACAGAAGAGTGAGTAAGGGATGTGGGGGGAGCGTTCAAGGGAAGGCCTTCGGTGAGTTATAGGACCTGGCCAGTGGGACTCTGCAGAGAGTCGGTGAGGGGGCGAGGCGGAAGGGCCAGGTCATGCAGAGCCTCGAAGGTCATGGGTTGTTGGGGGACAGAACTGCAGCCTAGCGGAGAAAGGAAGGAGAGAGCCTCCTGTCAGAAAACCGGAAAGGGGTAAAGTGAGAGAAAGTGCTTGGGACGCAGAACCTCAGCGTCCCCGTCCCGAGATGGCAAGGGGGGCACCACTACCTCCCGGGTTGGTTGTGAGGGCTCATGGCTACGGCGAAGCCGGGTGGGGGTGCGCGGCCTGGGGGCTCCCAGCCTCCCCGCCCCCAACCACACCGCCCCGCCCCGCCCCGCCACGCCCGGGGCAGCCCGGCTCCCGGCTCCCGAGCCGCGTCTCCCTCCGGGCCACGCGGGGGCGCTGTGGCCCGCCGGCGGCCCGGGGCGCTGCGTGGTCGCGGCTGGGGGCGGAGGGGCGGCCGCCGGGAGGGAGGCGGGAAGAGCAGGGTACTTCCGCTAGCCGCTAGCTCACTGGCCGCTGCTGAAGGCGGCCGCGGAAGCGGAGGGAGCGCGCGGCCTGGGGACCGCATTCCCCGGCCCCCTCCGCCCCACGCGGCCCGGACCATGGACGCCAGGTGGGGGGCTAGGGGAGCGGCGGGCCCACGTGACCGAGCCCCCGGGCCACGTGACTGCCGCTGCTGGACACGGAGGGGCCGGGTGGGGTCCCAGCTGTCGGGCGGCCGGCCGGCCCGCGGGGCCCGGAGCCGGCAGGGAAAGGGGGCGCGGCGTGGACTCGTGCTCTTGGCGAGGGTCCGGGAGTGTCCGGCGGAGGAGGTGGGGAACTCAGGCGCTCCCGGATCCTGGAAGGCGGGCTGGGAAGAGGGGCGCCGCCTGTGGCCGGAGCGGCAGGAAAGCGCTGGAGGGAACAGAGGGAACCTGTGTGGTCAGAGGGGCGGATCCGCCCCCGGGGAGGGAGGGAGCCCTGCCAGGCCCGCGCCGGCCTCCGCTCCCCTCCCGCCCCCCCCGGAGAGAGAGAGGCTCTTTGTCCAGGCTGAGCTGCAGCTGAGGGGGGCGGGGAGACTCCGGGCCCTTCTCCAGTGTAGTCCCCTGTAGAGGGCCGAGTGGATGAGGAATTGCACTCTAATCCTTACGTCCGCTGTCCCCGCAGGTGGTGGGCAGTGGTGGTGCTGGCTGCGCTGCCCTCCCTGGGGGCAGGTGGGGAGACTCCCGAAGCCCCTCCAGAATCATGGACGCAGCTATGGTTCTTCCGTTTTTTGGTGAATGCTGCTGGCTATGCCAGCTTTATGGTACCCGGCTACCTGATGGTGCAGTACTTCAGGCGGAAGAACTACCTGGAGACAGGTGTGTGCGGAAAGGGTGGGTTAATGTGCTGGGTCTGTTTTATGAGTGCTCACCAGCAGTTCAAATAGGGATGTGGCTTGGAAAGGGAGGGAGGGAGACCTGCAGGCCTGACAGCAGGGCAGCTGGCTGCTCTGGGGAAGATGAGGTGCTGGGGAGAAGGTGAGATCTTGATCTTGTGTGCCTTTTTTAGGTAGGGGTCTCTGCTTCCCCCTGGTGAAAACATGTGTGTTTGGCAATGAGCCCAAGGCCTCTGACGAGGTTCCTCTGGCTTCCCGGTCGGAGCCGGCAGAGACCACTCCCACTTGGCAAGCCCTGAAGCTGCTCTTCTGTGCTGCGGGGCTCCAGGTAGGTAGGCAGGCGGGCTCCGCTTCTCTTCCTGGGTTGGGTCCCTGTGGACAGGGACTGCCCGGAAGCAGAGTTTTCACCCTACCAGTCCCAAGGGTTTCCTGGCTAGTGTGTTACGTGGCCCCCTCCTCCCAGAGGCACACTGTGCCATCATCTTCTTAGAAGTGGTTGGAGGACATGCTGTATTCTTTCCTTCTTTCCCCTTACTCTCTTTTCTGGGATGTCTTCTGTGCTTTTACTACACTTCCCCTTGTGATGATGTGTCTCATATACTGTGAACCCACTGATTGAAGTTTAGGGAAGCCATTCAGCCTTCCCCCACTCCATGTAAGGAGCAGCGAAGATGCTGAGCTCTTGGCTTGTTGGAGTGGGCACTGCTAGTTCTACACATGCTGAACTAACAGGTGTCCCATCTTTTTACTCCCTGAATTGACTGAGCATAGATAGGAAGATACCTGGGATGGAGTCAGCTTTGACTTATCCTTGTGTGGGGGGCACACAGGGTCTAGACAGTCTTAAAGCATTTGTTGTCATGTTTCACACACACTTGATTCTCTCCAAGGTGAATGCAGGCTTGGAAGGGGAGAGGGAACTTCTAGTTACTGCAGAGGGACCAAAATATGTATGCTGTCTTTTAAATCACTTAGACATGTGAGAAAGAGTAAGGTCGTCAAGATGCTTTTTTGCCCATCTTTTCCTTCTCTGGCTTATCTTGTCCCCTGTCCTGTTCCTTCCCCACACAGGTGTCTTACCTGACTTGGGGAGTGCTGCAGGAAAGAGTGATGACCCGCAGCTATGGGGCTACTGCCACATCGCCAGGTGAGCGCTTCACAGACTCTCAGTTCCTGGTGCTCATGAACCGAGTGCTGGCACTGATTGTGGCCGGTCTCTACTGCATCCTCTGCAAGCAGCCCCGCCACGGGGCACCTATGTACCGGTACTCCTTTGCCAGCCTGTCCAATGTGCTTAGCAGCTGGTGTCAGTATGAAGCTCTCAAGTTCGTCAGCTTCCCCACCCAGGTGCTGGCCAAGGCTTCGAAGGTGATCCCCGTCATGCTGATGGGCAAGTTGGTGTCTCGGCGCAGCTATGAACACTGGGAGTACCTGACAGCTGGCCTCATCTCCATCGGGGTCAGCATGTTTCTGCTTTCCAGTGGCCCCGAGCCCCGCAGCTCCCCAGCCACCACGCTGTCAGGCCTCATCCTGCTGGCGGGCTACATCGCCTTTGACAGCTTCACCTCGAACTGGCAGGACGCCCTGTTTGCCTATAAGATGTCTTCGGTGCAGATGATGTTTGGGGTCAACCTCTTCTCCTGCCTCTTCACGGTGGGTTCCCTGCTGGAGCAAGGGGCCCTCTTGGAGGGAACCCGCTTCATGGGGCGACACAGTGAATTTGCTGCGCACGCCCTCCTGCTCTCTGTTTGCTCCGCGTGTGGCCAGCTCTTCATCTTCTACACCATCGGGCAGTTTGGTGCTGCCATCTTCACCATCATCATGACCCTCCGCCAGGCCTTTGCAATCCTCCTCTCCTGCCTCCTCTATGGCCATACTGTCACTGTGGTGGGGGGTCTGGGGGTGGCTGTGGTCTTCGCTGCCCTCCTGCTCAGAGTCTATGCCCGGGGCCGTCTAAAGCAACGGGGAAAGAAGGCTGTGCCTGTCGAGTCTCCTGTGCAGAAAGTTTGACGGGCCCGAGGCGTGAAGTAGAACAAGACCCTCACTGCACCAATTTTCCTCTCCTACTGTAACTTCTGAGGCGGTTGGCTGGAGGGCAGAACGCAGGTTTTTTGTTATCACAAACCAGCTCTGCAAGTTGGGGTTGAGTCCAAGAGGCAGCCTTCCCCTTTGCCTTAAGTCACCCGTTCTCTAGTAGGGATTCTTCTGAGGACCCTCCTCTGTGTGGAGGGGTGCGGAGAAGGCAGAGGCACCTGCTAAAGCCCCTGCCCCTTCTAATTCCCTCAAGTTTTGCCCTGTGGGCTCCAGCACCTCTCCTGTGCTTATCCCCTGAGTGGCCCACCCTTGCAGACACTCTCCCAGAGACCTAGTTGTTACTCTGGTGAGAAAAGCACAAGTGTTATAGGCTCTAAGTGCTGCTTTCCCAGGAGTCCCATGAAAGATGGTGCTGGTGCTGGAGGAGGGGGATGGGAGAGCCCTGCCCAGTGACACCACCCTCTGTGTTAGTGGACTCCTAGGCTCTGCTCCAAGAGCCAGTCGCAGGTTTTGGTACTCCAGAAATGTAATTTTGCTCTTATAATTTTATTTTATTAAATTAAATTGCTGCAATGGACTAAAAAGTCCTGTGTTTCAGCTCATTGAAGCGTATGCTTTAGGACGGACTGAAAAGTACATGGTAGTTGGAAGCTACCCTTTAGAGTCAATGTTGGGTGACTTCAAAAGTGCTAAGTGCCTGCAGGTGACCTTAGCTTTCAATGTACCAGGAATACTTGTCCTCAGAATGACAGCAGGTACAACCTGGAAAGGCAGCATGAGATCCACTTTACAAGGGACAACATAACTGTATAAAACTGTATCTTCTTTATTTTGCATACTTTAATCTCAGAATCTCAGAACAAAATAAACAAACAAACAAAAAAAAAACCACAATACACATCCAAACCCCTTGTCAAATATCAGAAGGGATAGGGCTTGAGGGCCTTCTTTCCTGCCTCAAAGACAGGAGGAAGAAAAAAAAAAACAAAAACCACTAGACAGCAGAGGGAACCAGGTGAACAGGGCCACTCCGGGCTGCTGGGGAGCCATGGGGACACTATACAGAGGGCTCAAGGTGTGCAGATAGAACTAATCTACTTCTTCCATGCGAGAGGCATCCTCATCACCCTCAAGGGGGGGGATCTCATCAGGAACAGCAGCACTGGGTTCCTCTGCTGTCACTTCATCTTCATCAATGCCTAGAAGTGGAAAAAAAAAAAAAGGCACATGAATTTTGATCCAAATACCATCAAGTTAAATTGGTCCCTGTTGAGACCAGCTCCTCAGTTCCCTGTCACACACACTGGTTAACAAAGGTCTTACCCAGGCCTAGCTTGATCATGCGGTAGATGCGGTTGGAGTGAGTCTGAGGATCCTCGAGTGAGAAGCCAGAGGAGAGCAGAGCTGTTTCAAACAGCAGCACCACCAGGTCCTTGACAGCCTTGTCATTCTTGTCTGCCTCTGCCTTCTGCCGCAGCGTCTCCACAATGGGGTGGTCAGGGTTGATCTCCAGGTGCTTCTTGGCCATCATATAGCCCATTGTGGAGTTGTCCCGAAGGGCCTGGGCTTTCATGATCCGCTCCATGTTGGCCGTCCAGCCATAGGTGCTAGTCACAATGCAGCAGGGTGAAGACACTAGCCTGTTAGAGATGGTCACCTGTGGACAGTTACCAAAACCATGTTGGTTCTATTCTCTGTAGAAACTCAAGAAAAACTAGAATCTTTACCCAACATTACACAAATACCAACCTTAAACCTGTCTGGTAAAGACAAGGAAAGTTCTAAACCAATTAGACTCCTTGAAACTACTTGTTGTGTAGTGCCAATTCTGATTGGAAAATTCTGACGGAAGCAGCCCTAAAAGCACTTGTTTGCAAAATACACCCTAGTCCCAGAATTGTTTACCTTCTCAACCTTCTTATCCAAGATTTCTTTCATGAGTTTGCAGAGGTTCTCGAACTTGGCCTTGCTCTCCTCCATTTTCTTCTTCTCCTCTTCATCCTCAGGCAGCTCCAGGCCCTCCTTGGTAACTGACACCAGACTCTTCCCATCAAACTCTTTGAGCTGCTGCACGCAGTACTCATCAATAGGCTCCGTCATATATACTACCTCAAAGCCCCGCTTTCGCACTCGCTCCACAAAAGCGGAGTTGGCAACCTGCTCTTTACTCTCACCTGTAGGGTTATTCAGAGTAACTTAGGTCAGAGTGCTGCCTCCTGCCAGTTCCCAGGGATTCCCAAATGCCCTCCCCTTCCCTCCTAACACCCTGCAAGAGGCTTTGATCAGACTCAGGCTCTGACGCACCGGTGATGTAATAGATGGACTTCTGGGTCTCCTTCATGCGGGACACATACTCTGAAAGAGAAGTCATCTCATCCCCAGACTGGGAGGTGTGGTAACGCAGGAGCTCAGAGAGGCGGCGCCGGTTAGTAGAGTCCTCATGGATTCCAAGCTTCAAGAGTTGAAACAAAAGGATTTTACTTATAATCTGTTACCTTCTGTGAGAATGAAAAATAACCCCCAGCTATTAATTATTTAAAAAAAACTTTTGGGGGGGGGGGGGCGCACCTATACCTTTAGGTTTTTAGAGAATGCCTCATAGAATTTCTTATAGTTCTCCTTGTCTTCTGCCAGTTCAGAGAAGAGCTCAAGGCACTTCTTCACAATATTTTTGCGAATGACCTTCAGGATTTTGCTCTGCTGGAGCATTTCTCGGGAGATGTTCAGGGGCAGATCCTCGGAGTCAACCACACCACGGATGAAGTCTGCAATCAACCAGTCAGAACAGTTAAAAACAGGGCAGGGACACCTGGGTGGCTGAGTCCCTAAGTGTCTGCCTTTAGCTCAGGTCCTGATCCTGGGGTCCTGGGATGGAGCTCCTTGCTCAGCAGGGAACCTGCTTCTTCCTCTGCCTACTCTGCCAAATCTTTAAAAAAAAAAAAAAAAAAAAAAAAAAAGGATTATCTAAATTCAATAGGATTTATTTCTCACTGTACACTCACTTCCCATGTTATCTACAATGAAGACTTCATTTCCCCAAAAAAGACCTCACTTTCTTGAGAATGCTGAGAGGGTTCCACAGGACTATAAACTACATGAGACCAAGACCACACTCACTGAGATACTCTGGTATCAATTCATCACAGCTGTCCATGATGAACACACGGCGAACATAGAGTTTAATGTTGTTCTTTTTCTTCTTGTTCTCAAAGAGGTCAAAAGGAGCCCGACGGGGGATGAAGAGCAATGCCCTGAATTCCAGCTGACCCTCTACAGAGAAGTGCTAAAACAAATCCAAGACGAGTCAGTACTGTATTTCAAGAAAGAAATGTTTATCCCCACCATCACTTCATGAAATTGTTTAGAACAAAAATCTTAACAGATATTCCTTAAAAAAAAAAAAAAAAAAAAAATTCTTCCTGAGGATCCAAGAATACAAGAGATGCCATTGGACTGTTGTTGAACAAATTAAGCTCTTATACCCTGAATTAAGGTATGAGGCACAGCTATATGACCCTTAGATCAAGGGAAAAACAATCCCATTAAGAACCCATCATGGAGATAAAGTAAGGTCACCAGGAAGGATGTCCTCTATTCACCCTGGAAGGGGTAAATGGACATGGCTTCATGACATTCAGTTCCCACCTACCAACCAGTTGGGCAAGTTCCACTTGTCTACTACCAGCAACACCCTTCTGCCTGCTCTTCCTGAGTCCAACATGCAAGGGTTCTCACCTTGACTGCCAAGTGGTCTTCCCAGTCATTAGTAAGGCTCTTGTAAAACTCTCCATATTCCTCCTGAGTAATGTCATCAGGGTTTCTGGTCCAAATGGGCTTGGTCTTGTTCAGTTCTTCCTGATCAATGTATTTCTCTTTAATCTTCTTTGTTTTCTTTTTCTTGTCTTTCCCACTATCATCCTCCTCATCTGAGCCCACATCTTCAATCTTGGGCTTCTCCTCATCATCTTTATCTTCTTCCTCCTTCTCCCCTTTCTCCTCCTCTGCCTCATCATCACTGATTTCTTTCTCTCGTTCCTTCTCCAACTGAAAATACAAAAAAGTTTCAGAACACCAAACACCAAAGAACTGCAGACTATCCCATCCTCCTGAGCAGCAGGTATCATCCATGTGATGAATACCAGTCTACACTCACATAAAGGGTGATGGGATAACCTATGAACTGCGAGTGCTTCTTCACCACTTCTTTGACACGTCTCTCCTCTAAATATTCTGTCTGGTCTTCCTTAAGATGGAGAATCACTTTGGTACCCCGGCCAATGGGCTCACCTAGGAAAAATCAATCACGATACAGCATGAAGACACAAAACTTAAGCGTGGAATTGTAATAAAAAATATCTACAGAGAACATGCTTAAGATCTCTATTACAGATTTCCCCAGAATTCTAACCCAAACAAGAATGTCAACTTACCATGGTCTGCACGCACAGTGAAGGAGCCCCCAGCAGAAGACTCCCAGGCGTATTGCTCATCATCATTGTGCTTTGTGATAACTACCACCTTCTCTGCCACCAGGTAGGCAGAATAAAAACCAACACCAAATTGTCCAATCATGGAGATGTCTGCACCAGCCTGCCAAAGAGTTTTAAAGTTAAACACACACAAAATTACAGCAAACCAAAGAATATCCACAATAATGAATGGTGCATGTCTAGCTAAAATACCACATACCTGAAGAGCCTCCATGAATGCTTTAGTTCCGGACTTGGCAATTGTTCCCAAATTATTTATGAGATCGGCTTTGGTCATGCCAATACCTGTGTCCACTAGAGTCAGGGTACGTTCCTGGGGGTTGGGGATGATGTCAATTTTGAGCTCTTTACCGCTGTCCAACTTGGAAGGGTCTGTCAGGCTCTCATAGCGAATCTTGTCCAAGGCCTAAAAATATAAATTTCAATTTTATGTTTCTGCTCCCTAAAGCTCATCTTCATCTGAAAAAGAACGTTTTCACTTCCAAATAGCCTCACTTCTGATTACCACCCCAACCTGGTGTTTCAGCACATTAATAAGTTAAAATATTTCATCTAACCCCAGAGAAAAAAGCAAACTTTTTAAAAATCAGAATTTTTATTCCCTCCAACAGCAGCCCCATAAAATGCCAAACTACCTTTCTCCCTTTCCCTGAGTGCTGAAAAGAATACCACAAATGAATGTGCCCAAAGCACTCACATCAGAAGCATTACTGATCAATTCCCGAAGGAAAATTTCCTTGTTAGAATAGAAAGTATTGATGATGAGGGACATAAGTTGGGCAATTTCTGCCTGGAAGGCAAAAGTCTCCACCTCCTCCTCTCCATGGTGCACTTCCTCAGGCATCTAAAGTAAAAACAGTCAAGAATCACAAGAGAACACAACGACCCCATATTTAACATTCATGTACACCCCAGTCTCAATATAGACTAGAAGAAATTTACTTCAAACTGCTTTGGGCTATTAAACATATTCCTGAAAGCCTGTAAAGCCTTTTCTTCAAAGATTTCAGCCTGTATCCTTAGTAGGAACCGAATTTATAAAGAAAAATGTAAAAAGCTTCTTTAACACGATACACAACGCCAAGGATTTTGGGAAAGTATTTTAAAGCCCAACTACTACAAGTAGTCCATGGGACCCAAGAGCCTCAGCATCCCTGGGTAGCTTGTTGGAAATGAACATCCTGGCTCCAACAGGACAAAAAGAGCTCCAGGTATCTGGAAGAGAAAACCAGGGGCTAAGGTTCTATTACCTTTTTTGGGAGAAAAACAACACTCCAAGGTGATCGATTTCATGTCAAAAAAAAAAAAAAAGTAATTCATCACTGGCTCGCCCATGGGTTATCTACACAACAAGCACGTGTGATTGCTGCCTCAGGGCATAAGGGAAAGATTACCCCAGAGACCGGTGGATACCCGCCCAAGAAGCTACTAAGACAAAGAACCGAGGAAGCAAAAACTCCATCGTCGTGACCCCCTCAACACACATGACTACAATATAGGACCAAATCAAACACAACTAAGATGGTGGCCGTAGTCCGCTAGGCAGACCCTCGTCACTGCCGGACATGCGTCGGCCAGGGCCACGCGAGGAGGGGGCGCCACCGCGCAGCCTCCCTTCGCCCCAGCATCCGGGCACCAGGGCGGGGCGCCGGGCTCCAGAAGCTTCCAGAACAATCTCAGTTCTCTGAGAGGGGCGGGGGAGGAAAGGGCCCATGAATCTTCCAGAGCCTGCCCCCTCCTCTTCCCTCCCCCACCACCGAGACTGCGAGAAAGATCTGGAAAGAGGGAGGAAGCACCCCGGGCCGAAACCCTCTGTAAACGTTCCTCACCGCAGAACCTTGCAGAAAAGAACCGAAAACACTTGGAAAACGCTTCCCACAGGGCAGAAGGCGAAGCCAGGCCAACACCAGGCTGTGCTGAGTCACGTCCAGCGCGCACACCCACCACCCTTGGGTACTCTCCGGCGCCCCGTAGCCGCGTCCGGAAGTGGAGGGACAAACATGGCAGCGTCCCGGGCCGGCGCGGACACCACGTGCAGCTGCCCACTACCCCAAGCCCACTCTGCGGCCCATTTCCCCCACGGCTAGTCCCCGCCCGGAGTAAGCACCACCACCCAGACACAGGTGAAAAAACAAAGCCCCCTCCCGCCCACCCTCCAAACGAAAGGTAGAATCGTCCTATCGCAAAGGCCGCTCCAAACCCACAAAAATCTAGCCTTTGGGAACGAAAGCAACTCAAAAAGAGCATTCCAGACAGAATAATCTGAAAAACAAAAACAAAAACACGACCTTACCTTAAAGGAGAACAGCTGCAAGCACTACAGACCACGAAGGGTAGGGACTGCGTCCAGCAACGACTCCGCAACGAGACCGCGCGGGGGTGACTCAAGAGAGCGGCTGTGCGCCCCCAGTCGTCCTATATACGGCGAAACACAGACCAACTGCCCGCCCCCGAATCCTTCCGCCTTAAAGGAAGATGCCTGTCAGCCCCGCACCTGCCGCTGCCCGCCCACCTTGACGTCATGGTCCAAAATAGGGGAGGGGGCGGGAGCCGCAGGTCTCAGGATCCGCCTTAAGAGCACACGCAAGCATTTCGTTTTTGTGGTCCACATATCCACACTTCCGAGGCATTAGCCGTCTCCAAGAACTAAAGATTGGGAATGCTGCATAATATAAATGGGGGACCTAAGGGCGCGGATGCCCCCGACCTTCCTACAAACCTGTGAGGCAGACGCCTCTGAATCCGAGTCCTGGAGTGGAGAAACATCTAAAAAGGTGGAGGGCGGGAATAGAAGCGGCCAACCACTCGGACCTCGGCTCCCAGGTTTCGACTTTTTTGCTACAATCTTCCGTACACATTCCTACGATCCGATAAGGGGAAGGGGTTTTCTTTAGGGATGGTGCAGAATTCGAAGTCTAAATTTAGGCAGTCCCCGGATCCCGGCCCTCACTGGGCCAGAAGGAAGAGCCTGGGCTTTGCAGCGGGGCGTGGCTCCGGCTGGGGGAAGGGCTCTGGCCTAGGCTGGCTGGGGGACTCTTTGCCTGCGCTCCGCGGACGGAGCAACGACGGCGGTACTGCGATTATTTCCAGCAGTTTCCAGACCCGCCTTAGCGGCTCCGGCCCGGCCCCGCCCCTTTCCTTCAGCCCCGCCTCTCCTTTTGCGGCCGGGGCTGTCTGTGCAGCTGTTGCGTTACGCGTAGGACTCTGCCCGGGTCCCGGGAGAGGAGGTGGGCTGTCCCAAACTTTTTTATCCTAGGAATCCGGGGGCGGGAACCTGCTTTCCACCTGCCGGGCCCAGCTAGCTTGGCACTCCCTCGGGAGTGGGATGGAGCGTAAAGAGAATGATTGACTGACACCCCCCTCACCTCTCCCCTATCAATCACGCGGCACAGGGCTGTAGGGGCGGTTGTACCGGCGCCGCCTTTAGAGAGCAGAGACTGGGGACGCGTTCGCCACCAAGGTGGAGAGCGGGAGGGGGGGGGTACCCTTCCCAACTCCTGCATTCGCCCACGTGTGTAGAACACTGAGACATGCGTCTCCTTTGCGTGAGCACATCGAGCCAATTCTCAGTCTGGTTTCATTTTTTTCCGCCGTTTTCGCTCCTATAGCTGCAAGACCAAAGGTGGGGAGGGTCTCCAGGGACCCCTGCAGAGTGGCAGGGACTCTTGGAGGTCGTCTGAAGACGCTGGCCAGGGGGCAGCCCGCTGCAGACTGCCAGAAGTCGTTCCTCTTCAGCTGTGTCCGAGGTCCCAACCCCCCAGACCGTTAGCCTGCCAAAAGAGCTTTGGGTCTTCGTACCTTGCTTGGCTCTGACCCTTTTGCATGCCCTCTTGAGGGGGGGAGGCTGTCCTTGTCTATCCAAGGCCTCATCTAGGAACCCTGTGGGACCCACAGCCCCTCCAGAAGAAAATGGCCACTTCCTGCTCTGTGACCTTGTGGATGTCCATCAGCTGCCTTCCTGGCCCACAGCGTCCTCCACTGGAATGCTGGAGAGGGGTTCCCTCCCACCACCACCAACCCTAGTCCTTCTTCAAGGACTGAAATGCTGGAGAGGGGTTCCCTCCCACCACCACCAACCCTAGTCTTCCTTCCTTTGTATGTTCTTTTTTTATGTGTTAACTTCCACAGAACAAAGGACCTTCACTTTCCTTATCTTTGCTCTACACTCCAGATCTCATCACTTCACTGTCACCACCCCAATTTCATTTCTCCTTACTCTTCGATTCCCCTTCCTTATGGTGCGTGAAGAACCTGTGACTGGAAGTTAATGGTCTTGGGAAGGGTGGTGTTACCAAGAATCCCCCAGGATTCTCTGTTCCTGATCAAAATCTCAAAGGAAGTGTGTCATCCCTCAACATACTTTTTCGGCAGAAGGGGTCTAGCAAATGAAAAATCTCCCTAGTTCACAAAGAGCATTCATACCATTTCACGGTCCTGTGAAGTGATAAAAGTGAGTCTCCACATTCTAGGAACTGGGAAAGCAAGGCTTCATTGAGATCAGTCAGCTCAAAGCTTTGTTGTCCGAACCCTTGCTCCTTAGGAGCTCCAGAAATGGAATGGAGATGCTGCCTCCCGCCCAGGACCCAAGTCCAGGGCAGAGCAGAAATTACTCCTGTTGATCAGTATTAGGATCTGAGAGCTTTCAGGGGTCTTCTAATGGGAAAATCTCAAATCTTGCACTAGCCTAGAAAGTCTGCCTTCTCTTCTGGAAGCCTTTCCCACTCATTGATCTCACTGAAGCCCCCACAGTGAGTGCCTGGGGATGCAAAAGTGCATAAACAAGATGCAGGTTTCAGCCCACAAGGGGCTGCTGCAGGACAAGCATGAATCATAGCAATGTGGGAGAACTATCAGAGACTCCCTGCTCAGCCAGGGGGCAGGCTTGGGGCTAAGGCTAGCCAGCCCATGGCACAGGTCTATTCCCAGAAGATGGAAACGCTGGAGAAGATGGAGAGGCACAGCCCTGACAGAAGGACCATAGGGTAGGAGCCCCAGAGGGAGGCAGAGGCCCTGCAGGCAGGGCTCAGGTCACAGAGGGCCACAAATGCCATGTGAAGACGTCCTGACCTTAACTTAGAGTGCGGGAAGCCACTGAAGGCTGTTAAAAACAGCTTAACCCCCCTAGATCTCCAGAATCCTATTTCTGGCAGCACTTGCAATGCTCACTGCTGCCAAGATACCCTTTGTTCCTGACCAGGCGTTAAAGACCCAGGCCAACCTTCTGTCTCTGGAGGGTAGCCAGATGAGGCAAGAACTGACAAACCGCAGCCTGTAGCTGGTGGGCCTGTTGCTGTTTTTATATGGCTTATGGGGAAGAATGTTTTTTACATTGTTGAAAAAGTCAAGAGAAAGATAATATTTTGGCATGTGAAAAGTAGAAATTTGAATTTGTGTTTGTAAAGCTTTACTGAAACATAACCCTTCTCATTTGTTCACATGTTGTCTTTGGCTAATTTTATGCTGTAATGGCAGAATTGATAGTGCGGCAGAGACCAGGTGGCTTGCAAAATCTAAAATACATAGTCTCTAACCTTTTACAGAGAAGACTTACAGTCCCCTGATCTCCTAAAGCAGAGTGAGGTCTTGGAGCAGAGAGACTCAGCTGCTGCTCCAACTGGGAATTCTCTTGAGGCTGCACCACTGGCCTTTGGAAGGGATTGGGGAGGCTGCCAAGATAAGAGGCAATGGAGGAAGAAAGCAACCTTTAAGCATCAGGACCTCAGGGATTATTTAAGCTCGGGGAGTAGCTCCAGATCCTTAACTCTGGGAACAGGAACCCTTCCCAAGCTCAGCGGCTGCCAGATGGGTCCCGTCTATTTCGGTTCTACAAGGCTTATTTATTATCTCCCAACTCCATGAGGAATATGCTGCACTGACATCCTCACACGCCAACAGACTTGATGTTTGGAGATGCTGGACAGTTGAGCCAGTCTGGTTGGCCAGCCTAGGCTCCAGCTCTGCCTCAGTTTCCACATTCAGTTAGGACATGAAAAGTTTTTTTCACAACTCTCACTCACTTTATTGTTAGTACCGTACCGTGCTTCTTGTTTTTGTTTTTGATGCAGTGGCAATGGCAATAGCCATTTTCCTTCATTTTACGTTTCCTGAAGAATTTGGAAAGCAATCGACTTTTATTTATTAGTCCCACAGCTTGGTAAACTACCTTACTACTTCTAGTTTGTTTTAGGTACAACCCTATCTATCATCTGAAGACAATGACAGTTTGGTTTCTCACTTTCTAGTCCTTGTATCTCTTATTTCTTGTTATACTGCACTATTTAGGACCTGCAAGACAATGGTGAGTGGAAACAGTGATTCTGGGGATCCCTATCTCATTTCTGATCAGAAAAGGAATGCTTTTTTTTTTAAAGATTTTATTTATTATTTATTTGACAGACAGAGATCACAAGCAGGCAGAGAGGCAGGCAGAGAGAGAGAGAAGCAGGCTCCCCACTGAGCAGAGAACCCGATGCGGGGTTCGATCCCAGGACCCTGAGATCATGACCTGAGCTAAAGGCAGAGGCTTAATCCACTGAGCCACCCAGGTGCCCCAAAGGAATGCTTTTAATAGTTCATCATTGAAGGGCGCCTGGGTGGCTCAGTGGGTTAAGCCTCTGTCTTAGGCTCAGGTCATAATCGTAGGGTCTTGTGATAGAGCCCAGCTTTGGGCTCTCTGCTGCAGGGAGCCTGCTTCCTCCTCTCTCTCTTTCTCTCTGCCTACTTGTGATATCTCTCTCTCTCTCTCTCTCTGTCAAATAAATAAATAAAATATTTTAAAAATAGTTCATCATTAAGCACAATATTTCCTTTATCCCCCCCTTGTTATAAATTTTAACCTGAATATCAAAATTACTTTTCTGCATCTACTGAGACTATTGTTTTAAAATATTCCATTTATACATTTAATTAACAGACTTAGTAATATTAAATAGATTCCACCCATTTGTGCATTTATTTATTTGTAAAATGTTTTATTTATTTATTTGAGATAGTGTGTGCGTGCAGGAGGAGTGGGAGGGGGAGAAACAGACTCCCTACTGATCAGGGAGCCTGAGAGGCAGACAGACAGATGCAAGGCTAGATCCCAGAACCCTGGGATTCTGATCCTGAGTTGAAGGCAGATGCTAAACCAACTGAGCAACCCAGGCACCCCTTGATCTACTTATTTAAAATTTTTTGAACTTGCCTATACAATTGCCTGAGTCTAATGTTTTCTGTATGGAAACATTTTAACTAAGGACTCAATTCTTTTTTAAAAGATTTTTAAAAATTATTATTACTTTTAAGATTTTATTTTAAAGTCATCTCTACACTGATATGGAGCTTGAACTCACCCCAAGATCAAGAGTTGCATGCTCCACGGACTGAGCCAGCCAGATGCCCCTCATTTTTTTTTTTTTTAAATGATATAGGAATACTCAGGTTTTCTACCTTTCCTTGTCAATTTTGTTTACTAATTATTTCTGGCTGTTTCTTGAAAGCTTTATTATGACATATTCATCTCTTTGACTATGTTTTCAAACTCTATTCCATCTAAAGTATCTCTTCATTTTAATCCGTAAAATTGTTTTTCGTGTCTTATTCCTCTTTTTCATGATCAGTTTCACTAGAGATTTGTCTATTTTATTTATATTGATGTTCGTGTATTTAAATTTCTTTTGTGTGTGTGTGTATTTACATTTCTGCTCAAATTTTTATCATTTCTACTTTCTTTGGGTCAGTTCTGTCGTTCTTTTTCCATTTTCTTAGCTTTAATACTTAGCACATTAAATTTCAGCCTTTCCCATTTTCTGACATAAGGATTTAAGGCTACAGATTTCTCTTCAAGTACGATTTTAGCTATATCCCACGTTTCAATATACAGTATTTTTTTTTGAAAGATTTTATTTATTTATTTATTTGAGAAAGAGCACAAGCAGGGGGAGCAACAGGCTGAGGGAGAGGGGGAAGTGAGCAGTCTCCCCATTGGGCAGGGAGCCCAATGCAGGGCTCGATCCCAGGGTCTCTGGATCATGACCTGAGCCAAAGACAGATGCTTAACCAACTGAGCCACCGAGGTGTCCCTATAGTCTTTTTATTATAATTTAGTTTTAAGGGTTTTCTGATTTGTCTTATGGTGTCTTTGTTCATCAGTTTAGAGGTGTTCAACAGGGGTGCCTGAGTGGCTCAGTTGGTTTAAGTATCTGTCTTTGGCTCAGGTCATGATCTCTGGAGTCCAGGGATTGAGCCCCATATTGGGCTCTCTGCCCAGTTGGGAGTCTGCTTCTCACTCTGCCCTTAGTCCCATTTGTGCTTTCGCATGTGCTCTCACTCTCTCTCTCAAATAAATAAAATCTTTAAAAAGTTCAATAGTTCCAATTATTTTTTTAAGATTTTATTTGAGAGAGAGAGAATGAGAGAGAGAGAGAGAGAGAGCATGACAGGGGGTGGGTTAGAGGGAGAAACAGAATCCCCACTGATCAGGAAGCCTGATGTGGGACTCGATCCCTGGACTCCAGGATCATGACCCAAGCAGAAGACATTTGCCTAACCAAATGAGCCACACAGGCGCCCCCATTTCCAATTATTTTTATATTATCTTTTAATTATGCTATAGACATATACTGCAGTGTGTATAATACTGGCTCTTTTGTATTTGAGACTTTTTTGTAAATTAGGGCGTGGTAAGTAGTTTCCATGCATGGTTGAGAAAAATATTATTTAGTTATTGGATAAAAGTCTAAATATATTAAATCTATTAAGTCAAGCCAGTTAATTGTGTTGCTCAAAACAAACAAAAAAACACTTGTAGACTCCAGGGGACGTAGCTTGGAGAAGGCAGAGGCTGCAAGTGGGGAGATCACCCAGGGGTGGGGAAAAGGCATGGTGTTCATCTTTTCTGTGGTAGAATGATGGAATATGAGGGTGAAGGCAGGGGAGGAGGACCACTCTGTGTTGGAGGGGGCCAAGAGTCCGTTTTAAGCATGTTATGAGGTACCAGAGAAAGAATGTCCAGGAGACAGAGACTGATGGCTGAAGTCATGGGCAAGAACAGCTTTTCCCAGGCAAGTGTAGTGAAAAGGCCAGAGTTATAATCGAAGCCATTTTGAAATTGTAACTAGGGTATCTTTGGTACCTACTCTATTAATACACATATGAGTGTGTCTTGACCGTCTGAGCGCATAGTATCAGTGACCTAAAGGGGGGTGTAAATGAGTCCTGCTTGTCACTGTCAGGTCAGCTCTAAATTGTCTGTTGTCCTCCTCCCATGATGTATACCAGGTGTCCCTTTTTGTCTTGGGTGTTGTTCAGTGTTTCCAGGTCCCTTTGACTAAGGTAAAACTTAACCCCAAATCAGTTCAGCCCAGAGTAAATTACAGGCAGGGGAAGGTGTGGGGAGAGGGGGGGTTCTACCACAAACAACCCTGACCTACTTAACTACTCTGCCTGCCACCTGACCCGCCCCAGGCACAAGTCACTGCCCGATGTACAGTTCTCACCTGACTGGATTTCTGGGCCCAGTGCCTGCTTGGCCCACCTGCGCCCAGATAAGGCACTAGCAGGGCTCCGGCAGTGCTACTGAGTGTTTAGGAACTCACAAACAGGAGGGAGTAGGGTTAGACATCAGGAAGGACCTTGCTGCTTTCACCCGGGGTGGATTACACGGGAGCTCCAGATCCTGGGAGGCTTGGGATCCTTCGGTATGGGGAAAGAGAACTCTCTGGAATGTTCTGAAGGCTAGGGAGGAAGGTATACCGGGCTTGAGTTATGGGGCCGTACTATCTATCACCGGAGGCATTGTATATCCATCCCCTTCATTGTCTGGGAGTTCTCCCCATCTCTCCGAGTCCATCTGTCTCTCTGCTTACCTGATAGGTAGAGACAGGCAGAGACTTGTATTTACCCACTGCTTTGCGGTTTACAAAATATTTTTCCACCCTTTAAGCATTCCAGCTTCAGTTTTCTGGAGTACAATGGGCATAGCAACGGTCAGCACCGCATAGGGTTCCTGGGAGACAGGAGACCGCGAGACATGTAAGACAGAAGCAGGGTGGTAGGTGAAAGCAAAAGTTGCTAGCCACTGCCTGGGTCCGGAATTTCACAACCCCAAGAAAGGCGGCGCGACTGTGCCTACCCTCGCTTTCCAGATGAGCGGCTCCGAGGTAGAAAATGCCTCGTTCAAGGTTACCCATACTTAAGGGGCAGCTCAAGACACCAAGACACCCAAACGGGTCTCCCACTCGCCAGGGGTCAGGTGCGAACCGCCCCGCGCGGAGGCGCAGCACGCGGGACGGGTGACGTCACCACACCCGCCGCCGTGGGGCGGGGCTGAGCGGACTCCTGCTCGGGTCTCCCGCCCCCCGCCTCCGTCGCCCCACCCCGCCCCGGTCGGGTCGGGTCCTCGGGTTCTCGGCAGTCAGTAGCCAATCTGGGACCGGTGGGGCGATTGGCACTGGAAATGACCGGTGTGGGGGGAGGTGAGGTCTGGTTCTTGAAGGCTCCGAGACTGAAGCTGGGGAGAGGAGCAGCGAGCCGCTTAGATGTGGGACGGGGAGCTCACCAGGGCCACGGCTCCTTCTAAATGATTCTTGGTGCCACGTGTCTCAAGGGTAATCATTTCTTGCATCCAGGTTCACCCGCAGGCTCCTTAAATCACCTTGGCAAGTTTGTACATCTAGGTCACCCCGTCTGAAGAGCAAGAATCTGGGCCCAGAGGATGCGTGATTTGCTCAGGGTAACACAGCTGGTATTTGGCAGGCCCAAGATGGAATCCTAGCCTCTGAATCGGAACCAACCCCAAAGACAGGCCGGGGAGAAGCCCTCCACTTTGTGGGGTCCTGCGGACTCATTTAGCAGTTGCCCTGTAGGCTGGGGCCAGAATGCCACCGAGCTCATTGACAGGAGTACCAGGCCTGCCAAGGTGATAGATGGCTCTCACTGAGCACCTCCTCTCTTGGTGGGGACCTGTGCCAGAGCTAGGAGCCCCGCTAGGGCACTGCCATTGATGGCTTCAGGAGGGGGAACGCCGGCTGTGTTCCTGGGAGGTGCCCATCTCCACACTCACTGCCAACTTGCTCTAGAAAACAGATGGGCCTCACTGCTAGATCTACTGGCTGGCTGGCGTCCCTCCGTCTGCCACTCTTCCTGTGTGTCAAGACTCGGGTTTCAGGCAGAGCCTGCTGGCCAGAGACCATGGCTAGCTCTTTAAAGTGATTCTGTATTTCTCGCTGATATCCATTTTGAATCATGGTTTGACACTCTGGGTATGTTTTCCCCATAACTGGAGTTTTCCCCTCAGGGTCCCCCTCCCCCATTATACTGACCTCACCATGCTCCTTCTATATTCATCTCAAAGAATAGATACGGACCTGATCCAGCTCCTCGGCTATCCCAGAGTCTTGACTTCTTTTTTTTCTTTTTTTATTTACTTGATAGAGATCACAAGTAGGCAGAGAAGCAGGCAGAGAGAGAGGAGGAAGCAGGCTCCCCGCTGAGCAGAGAGCCCAATGCGGGGCTTGATCCCAGGACCCTGAGATCATGACCTGAGACGAAGGCAGAGGCTTAACCCACTGAGCCACCCAGGTGCCCCTTGACTTCTATTAAAAATATATATATTATTTATTTATATTTATTTATTTATTATAATAAATATAAATATACTTTATATATTTATATTTTTATTTATTATTTATATATATTTAAATATATATATATATATATTTTTTTTTTGTCAGAGAGAAGGAGAGAGAGAGAGCACACAAGTAGGCAGAGAGGCAGGCAGAGGCGGAGAGAGAAGCAGGCTTCCTGCCGAGCAAGGAGCCCATGCGAGACTTGATCCCAGGACCCTGGGATCATGACCTAAGCCGAAGGCAGCGGCTTAACCCACTGAGCCAGCCAGACGTCCCTTGACTTCTGTTTTTTAAGGATAGCTGGTGATTTTCCTGGGACTCTTGGCTTTTCAAAAGTTTAGAGCCCCAACACGTCACCATGTAAGATCAAACACAAGGAAGTGTACGCGTTGATGTGGCCACCACCCCAGGAAGGCCAAATGCTAAATACACAGCCTGATGCTTCAGGCAGAAATGTCACATGAGGGGCACCTGGGTGGCTCAGTTGATTAAGCCTCTGCCTTTGGCTCAGGTCATGATTCCAGGGTCCTAGGATGGAGCCCCGCATCAGGCTCTCTGCTCAGTAGGGAGCCTGCTTCCCCCTCTCTCTCTGCCTACTTGTGATCTCTCTGTCAAATAAATAAAATCTTAAAAAAAAAGAAAAAGAAATGTCACATGGAAGGAAGGTGATGAGCAGCATGGTCTGGCAAAGCCAATGACACCCAGCTGATTCGCACTCTCAGTCCTTCCCCGCCTTCCTAGAGCCAGTGCTAGGGGGCAGGTGGAGGCCTGCCTCCTACCATGCAGGGTTGCCTTCAGAGCACCTACTGTGGTCAGGAGCCATCACTGTGCTTGGGCAGGCAGGAGACCTGGGAGCTCCAGTTCCTCGCCCCTACCTCTCCTGGCTTCAGATGAAGACTTGAGGTCAGAACAGAAACTGAGTGTGAACTGCACATCTGGGGCATTTGCATTAGAGAACGTTTTTTGGAAAAAATACTCTAATAATTTTCCTCCACATCCATTTCGGTATGGAAAAGAGGAAAGTGACGTGATCTGTTTTTCCCTCCCTCAAATCATTGCTGGGGTCGAGAGAAACCTACTTAACACCCATCTCTATCCCTTGAGCACAGGCAGCGGAAATGAGTGCCACCACCCAGCTGGCTTGAGGCCTGTGAAGACTGCAGGGAGGGACAATTTTGTGAGTATGTCTGGGAGCCAGTTAAAGCACTTGTAGCCCAAAGGGTGAAAACACGAATAGAATGTAGACCCTATCTTGAAAAACAGAAGCTCTTTCTGGTAGCCCGAGTATGGTCAAGGGCAGGATAAAAGGTCACCAAGTTACAAGAGCTCTGAGGCGCAGAAGGGGAAGGAATTGCGTAAACTGGCTGTCACTACT
This sequence comes from Taxidea taxus jeffersonii, assembly GCA_003697995.1. Classification (NCBI taxonomy): domain Eukaryota; kingdom Metazoa; phylum Chordata; class Mammalia; order Carnivora; family Mustelidae; genus Taxidea; species Taxidea taxus. The sequence goes on along the minus strand of RCUC01001992.1, from coordinate 5,162 downwards.
GGCAGTGTTGGGATGTCAGGAAATGCTCAGCATACTCTGGAGAAAGACCAGTGGAACACTTAGTTCAGTTCTGGATTATTCTGCAGCCATGGGTGGGATGGACTGAAGGACACCTGGGCTGGAGTCCTTCTGGAAGAGCGGGCAGAAGGCGGTGGAGGGAACCCAGGGAAGAAACACAGTGTCCCTGGGGGCTGCTGATGCCAAGGAAGGAACTCAACAGGACTCTCAGGTTGGGGTACCATGGGAAGGTCAAGAAGGGCTGAAGGAGATAAGACAAAAAGCACAGGTTTATTTTAGCCCCAGTGCCAAAGGGCACAGCAAAGACTGGGGCACGCTCAGGGCACCCCTGCCTGTGAACATGCTAGTAAAGGAGCACCTTATTTTCTGCCGACCTTCGATATATATAGCTTGGTTTGATGTGTACCCCTGGAGTTCACAGACTCTAGTCCTCCATTTATAATGATATGCTTCCCTACCCCCTGAGAACTTCTGAGCTCATCACACAGCCCTAAAAATGTTCTAAGAGCCCTTAATGAGGACTGAAGCCTTCAATTAAATTAAACTGAGAAACAAAAGCCCTGACTGAGGTGCCAATTTGTAGCTATCTGCGGGTCAGGGACTAGTGAGCCTCCTGGGCTGTAGCCAGGATCAGAGTGTGTGTGTGTGTGTGTGTGTGTGTCCTCACATTGGCCACTACTCTGGTCCCACCTCCAGTCAAGAACAATCATTTCCATGAAGGGAGATCCAGTGGCATGGCTCCCTCTACGAAGCCACTTACAGTCCCACACCATCCCACCGAGTTGGAGAAGAAAAGGGGGGGACAGTTTCCAGGCAAGGACACACAGGCCCGTGTCCCCCAGGTGTCAGGGCAGAGTGCCAGATTGGAGACGGGTGCTGGGGGGTGGGCAGCTGCAGCCTCTTCTTGCCTGGAGGTGTGGGAGTGCAGCCAGGGGAGGGGACGTTTGTAGGGGGTGGGGAGTGGACCAGGTGTGCAGCTTTATTCCTGGGACTGAAGGGTGAAGACAGGTGAGGGTGGCAGTGAAGACGAAATACTGTCTCTTAGCCCAGTCCTGTGAAAGAAGGAATTGAGCAGCAAAGAGAAAACAGCCTTTTTCAGTCTCAATCAGCAGTCTGGGTGTCCTGGCTCCAGGCCTGTCCCTCCTTTGTGACCCCAGCAGGGGGCACTGCAGCCCCTCTGAGGCTAAGAGGACTAACTGCCACCCACCCCCACCACTGGACACAGGCCCAGTGCTGGCCCAGGCTCAGCTGGGTCATGCTCATCCCCCAGATTCACACTGCCACCCCGCTGCCCTCTCTAGGGCATGGAGCTGCGGCTGGAGGACACAGGGAGCCATGGAGGAAGGAGGGAAAAAAAAAAAGGTTTATTTTATCAGAGAGCCTCTGAAGGCACCTGGTTTCTGTTGAATATAAAAAAAGGCAGTAAAATGGCAACTGTACAGGGTGCATGACTGGCAGGAACAAGGCAGGGGGAGCAGGGAAGGGGCATGGAAATGGGAGGGAGGAGGCACATGGGGAGAATATGGAAAGATTATCAGATGGGACCTTAGACAGACAGTCCTGGCCCCTAGCCACTGCCGGTATATAGGCAGATGAACAGATAGACACACACGTATACTCTCTCTCTCTCTGAGACTAGCAGTCTCTGCTGCCCTGCTCAAGCAGGGATCAGTCAGAGCCAAGTGTGGTGATGGGGGGGGAGGGTGGCTGAAGATGACTTGAGCAGATGCAGAGCCTGCGTGCCCTCCCTTGATTCTGACCCTCAGGCTCACACAATGTCCCCACTGTCCATCCGTAGAGGCTCCCTCCTCGGGGCCTGGACACCCAGGCCTAGAACAGGCCGTGAGAAAGCAGAAGCTGGCGTAAAGAGAAAACCTCCAGACCTCCCCTGCCCATCCCTGAAGGGGAAGAAAGGCCGAAGGAGCAGGTGGTCAGTGCAGTCCTTCTGTCCATCCATGGTCACACAATAGACCGCCACAGGAAGGAGGAGACAGCCCCCAGTGCAAGGCCCAGAGACAGAAAGAAGGCCATGATGGCTCCAGCTGTCTCTGCCTCAGCCGGCTTCACTTTCCTGAAGGCGGGAAGGCAAGGCTTCCTTAGAATGGCCCCAGGAAGCCCCCAGCTCTCTGGCCCCGCCCACCCCCCAGAGCATCTGTGATGGGGAGACTTGCCTGAGCACAGAATTCTGCTGACAACCGTCCTACTTTCCCACCTTCAATCTGGCTTCTCTCTTGGAGGAATGTGTACTGGGGACCATCTCCCACCTTCCCACATCTCCCCGGGGTACCCTGGGTGCCCCATCCTCCATCTGACCCCTTCACCTAAATGCCCACCCAGGATCCGGGAGTCTTCCCGGTGCCCTCTCTCCCTCCTCGGAGTGGCCACCACTGGAGCTCTAAGCCCTGCCTGATGCCACCAGGGTCCCCACTCACTTGGGCCCGAAGCACATGCAGAGACTGGCGAGGTAGCCGTTGGAGAAGGCGAAGGCGGCCATGAAGATGATGAACCAGGCGTCATGCTCAAAGACCACGGCCAGGTGGTGGCGGGGGTGGACATTGCACAGCAGCAGCAGGGGCACAAACAACATCCGGGCCAGCACCAGACTTGGCAGCCAGTGGCTGTCCTTCCCAGGCTACGGGGGAGCAGGGGGTGCCTGAGCCAGGGCTGGCCCCCAGCGCTCCACATGGGGCCCCTCAGGATCTGAATGGATCTGGTTACCCTGAGGGCATACTGATTGTGAGGGGGCATGGCTGAGCCATCTGGAGGGCTGGAAATGTTCTGTATCTGGACCTGCCTGGTGATTACATACGGGTGGGGTGGGAGGTCAGTAACTGGTACACTGAAGACTTGCAGAACTTGCTATATACATAGATTACGTCTTGGTTGGTTGGTTTGTTTGTTTTAAAAAAAGCATGTTTCCATTACTACCATACTTTCTTGGTTCCCTTTCTGGGTCTCTGGCTGAACTCTGGCCTTGCACAGGGGCTGGGCATCTCCTTCTCCCACTTACCCACGTAAATACAGCTGTGAGGCTCCGGCCCAACCAGTCAAAGACATTGAAAGTCAAGAAACAAGACACGGGAATGAAGTAGTCTCCTGGAAAAAGAAGAGTAGAGTCAGGGGTGGTTATGAGGTCCACAGAAACGGATTCAGCAACCCTGACCCTCACTGGGGCTCAGTTTCCCCAGTTATAAAAATGGAGGACATGCTTCCAGCCCAAGGAAGGGCAAATGGACCAGGAGAGTTTAGCCAGGGAGACAGAAGCCCACTCCCAAACCTGTTCTAGCCCCAGTCTGCCCCCATCCTGGGAGCCCATGATGTCCTCACCCCAGGCACTGGTGCCCGCGATGCTGGACTTGACCTCAGCGGTCACGGCGGGAAATACCCCGATGGTGACCATGAAGTTGAAGCAGACGGAGAGAGCCAGGACTAAGATCTGGAGGGAAGGGACCCAGGCCTGTGTCTTCATGGCAGCTGTACAACAAAGAACCCAGAATCCCCAGCCCCCGACACACACACACACACACACACACACACACACACACACACACACGAGAATCCAGGGGAGTGGCCAATCTCAGGGAGGAAAGGGAGCGGATGGACAGTGCATGGCTCAGGAGAGGCAAAAGTAGGAGAAAAAGAGGGTAAGGGGCAGAGGGCAGAACACCCATGCCCCACATACATTTCTGAGGATGGCTCGGATAGAGTGGCCTTGGTTGGTGGGCTGAGAGCCGGGGGCTGGAACTCTGGACTCTTCTTTGTTTGCTACTGGTTCCTCTCCTGGGTGTGTGTGTGGGGAAGTCTCAGGTTGTGGGAACATCAAGTTGCAGGGAGGACAAATAACAAGAGAGGACACAAACATTCCCCCAAAGGGCTGGGGTTAGCTCAGGGGTGGACACCCCTTCCCCGGGGCAGAGTCATACCCTAATACCTAGCCCAGACCTCCCAGACCTGTAAATCCCACAGCACAAGTCCCAGGGGTCCTGACCTCTCCCAGGAGCCTCAGGTCCTATTCCAAGAATCTGAAATTGCCTTCCCATTATCCTCAGACAGTTCAAGGGCATCTAGCCTCTTCGCCCATTTCATTTTTCCTAGCCTTTATTTCCTATTGCTCCCGTCATCCCTACCCCAGTTTGCTCTGGCTTCTGGCTTATCACCGCTAGCCAATAGGGCACACTCCTTCTTGCCCTCTGCGCCCAGACTGCCCAGCACGGGGCCGCCCTCCACCCCAGCTTCTGCAGGCTATTCTGACCTTTACTAATGAGATCCAACTTGGTCTCCTGCTCCCCAGGCCCTTCGAGCTTGAACTGCTGGTAGTACCGATAGAATTCCTGCCAAGTGAGGGGCATAGGGGAGGGAAGTGGACTCAGAGGTGGGAGATCCAGAATTCCACACCCCTGCGCCAGGTTTGGGTTCCAGAACACCACTGGCTGGGAACCCTGGACCCCACCCCACCTCCACTCCCAGACCTTCTTCACCTGCTTACCAGTCGGGGTAGGGCCAGGTAACAGATGATGGCCAGAACAATAACCCCGCAGGCAGTGATGAAGTAGCCGAAGGCACTTTCTGACAGCTCTGAGCCACCTACAGAGAGCATGTGAGAGAGCAGAGATTGTCCCCTGTCCCCTCTCCCCACCCCACCCCCATGACCAGACCCACAGGCAGGCAGGCAGACAGAACAGGCAGCAACACTTACTGGCGATGGCACAGATCATGGCCACTGAGGCGAAGAAGCCTGCCAGGCCCTGACCACTCATGATGGGGGCGGTGTAGCTGGCGGGCAGGAGGCCAGCCAGACCAAACAGGCTGCCTTGCAGGATGGCGCCGAACGCTAGAGGCACAAGGCGGGCATCAGCAGGGGAGAGGAGCAGACTGGGACTTGCTGCTGCTGGGGGGGCCAGGGACCCGTGGGAACACTGGTTCCAGTGGAGTTGTGACACCAAATGGCCCTCTCTGTCCCACCCCCCAGCCCTGGTCCACACCCACTTGGGTCTCTAGAGCCCTGACCACCCAATGGCATCCATCTCCTCCGGGGGGAGGAAGGGGCTCTGTTCCTAGCTGACTGTGGTGGTGGGTCTGAAGGATGGGTGGGAGGATGTGGGAAAGATCTCTGCTCCCTCCCAGCCCTGCTTACAGTTGATGAG
>RCUC01001991.1:0-90371 GCA_003697995.1 Taxidea taxus jeffersonii | reverse complement strand
ACTTTGCAAGCCTGAACCAATTCCCACAATAATGGGAATGTGTAGCACTGATGAGCTTACATTTGGTCCCTCCTCATCTCTGAAACAATCACTGAGACAAAGAGATGACATTATGCTGACTGATGACCCAGCCTACCCCTGGGGTTAAGGTCAGGACAAACACTTCTGCCACACCAGCTGGGGAGTTGGGGTACATCTCTTTGCTCTTGGCATTTGCTTCCCCTACCAACCTGCCAAATAGTTGTCGGTTTATTTCAATTGGTTCATGGATGTGAGCTCCCAGTTTCTGACTCCAGCCCCACAGTCTTGGTGCATCCTAGGACACAGCTCTCTCCTCCTGCCTAAGGCACTCAGCTGCCTCCTGAATCTCCTGTCACACGGTCTGCAATGCAGAGCGGTATCAGAGAACCAGGACCCATTATAAAAATTCTGTGAAAAATGCATCCAGGTGGCTTAAGCCACACTCCTTGTGTAGCAAAAAATCAGCCTGAATTGTTTTCAAATTTTGTTCTTAAAAATCTCTCTTACCTTATGCAAGGCTGAACAACTCTTCAGAATGATGACATGAGTTTTCCTTGAAGGAGCTCATGTGTAATGCCTCTAAAATCTATCTTGTGTTTGTGTGAACAAACCCTACTCTTTAGGTTCTTTTCTTCATTTTACATGTCTGTTTTACAGATCAAGACATGTCTAGATGCTATTAGAGGCTCTTATTAGTTCTTGCTTTTCATTTGCAACTAATAAGCTCCTGGCATGTGGGACAATTCTTGAAGGCTCAGCATATGAGCCCCACTCCTGACCATCTAAGAAACTTGGGAAACACAGCAGAAGAGAGAAGAGACAACAGTAGCCCCAACCAGCACTACAAAAAAAAAAAAAAAAAGAAAGAAAGAAAGAAAAGGAAAAAGAAAGGAAGAAAAGATCAAGAGGATGACAGTGAAGATTGGAAGTTATTTGTCAAAATGCTCAGCACACAAAACAAAATCAGTCAGTGAGAAATGTGCCTGGGCCACCAGCCTTTGAGGACAGGAAGGTTTCTGCTACATACAAAAGCCTTTGTTTCATCTGTACATATATGAACACCTTCAAACTTTCCCTCCCCTGATGAGGAAATCATCTCACACATTCCATGTTGTGACCTGCTTTTCTCACTTAAAAATAGATAGTGATGTTGCTTCATATCAATACATACATAGTTCATATCACTTTTAATGACTGAACAGTTTTCAGTCATATGGATTTAAATTCTCTAATTCCCTCTGGGTTGGAAATTTGTCTTTTTGCATTTTTTTTAAAGATTTTATTTGTTTATTTGACAGACAGAGATCACAAGCAGGTAGAGAAGCAGGCAGAGAGAGAGAGGAGGAAGCAGGTTCCCTGCTGAGCAGAGAGCCCAATGTGGGGCTCGATCCAAGGACCCTGGGATCGTGACCTGAGCCGAAGGCAGAGACCTTAACCCACTGAGCCACCCAGGCGCCCCTCTTTTTGCATTTTTAATCATTATAAACAATATTACAGTAAAATCTTTGCTGGTAAAACTCAGGATACAGCCATGATGATTATTTTAGGATAAATTCCTGCAAGTAGAATGGCTGGAACAAAGGGCATGTGTGTTTTTAAAGAAGTTGAATGGTACTGCAAATCCCCTTTATAAAGGTCGTCCCAATTATACTTCTGGGTCCTGCCAGCAGTGCACATGCATCCCCATTTTTTTTACATTCTTAATAAAGTGCGCCTCACAAGATGTTAATTTAGGAGAACACTTGCCCCACTAATTAGGCAGGTTTGAAGGGAAGCATACATCAACACTTTATTATTGAATTTCTTCCCCATTCAGCTCTCCACACCCCCTTGACCCTCTCTCCTAGCTTTCTCCTTGGCCTTATTTGGGTACCCATCTCTCTCTTGCATGGGGCTTAGCTCATGTGAGGGTGAGGAACATGTCTGATTTGATTTATAGTCTAAACCCCGAGGGTCTAGCCCAAAGTTTTGTTTGTGATTGATTTGTTCAATATTGGTTCAAGTAAATGAGCAGAATTCAAATGTGTAATTTAGATCCAAAGTAACTCAAGAGATAGAAAGTGACACAGTGTAGAGGAAAAAAACCCAACAGCATTCTGTAAATTATGAAAAGAATGAAATGGGTAGTTTTATTTCGAAGTCCAAATGTTGCTTAGCAAGAATCCTTCCCCTTGGGCTTCTAAGAAAATCCTTGCCAGTGTTACCCATGGTCCACATACTCATTCAGTTCTTAATTCACTTCTTCAGACCCTCATGAGCAGCCTACTGAGCTTATCAGTAACATAGAACTCATCACTGCACACATGGGCTTTACAAAGGAGCTGGGGAGTGGAAACCTGCCTATTGATGTAACCACAGTTATCAACTGCTCAAGATGGGCTCATGGGCTACAGAAATAAGTTATACCTAGTCTGTGACCTCTAATAGCTTATAATCCCATGGAGAAGAGAGACTGTAGACAACTTACTTCCCCATTGTGGGATTAGTGCTGTCTGTATACCAGCATGGTGCCCGCAGAAGGCACCATGATGTGTGTGTGTTGGGGGGCAGGGGGAAGCATCAGCTTCAGAATCAGGCAGCCCTGCATCTGAATTTATGATTGTCTGCTTTCTAGCTCTGTGACCCTGGGCAAGTTGCTTCAAGCTTCTGTTTTCTTATACCAGGCTTCCTGTGCAGGTTGAATGAAATAATGTGTGTAAAGGGCCCTCGAAACCGGTAAATGGTAAATGATTGCTGTTAGCAGGAAGGTCAGGGAAGGATTCACAGAAGAGGAGGTGCCAAGACTGAACCAGGAAAGCACATGGAACATTATTGGGCACAAGTCATGGAGAAAGGCATTCAATCAAAGGGGACAGCATGTGCAAAGTGGGGGTGTGGAAACCACTGGTCTGTTTGGAGAGTTATCATAGTTTCATGGTATTGTACAATAAAATAAGAAACAAGGTCAAGAAATGAGCAGCAAGATGTAGGCAAAAGACAGATGGGGGGGGGCTTTGTACGTCATAGCAATAATGTGGATGTTTCCTTCTATCACTGTCCTGTCTCATAAAGTAGCCACTAGCCACATGTGGCTATTTAAGTTTAAAGGAGCTAAAATCAAATAAAATTTAAAATTCAGTTCCTCAGTCACACAAGTCACATTTCAATAGCCACATTTCATTAGCCAGTCTCAATAGTCACAAGAGACTAGTGGCTACCATATTGGACCGTCCAGGTAGAGAACATTTCCATCATCGTCGAAAGTTCAATTGGAGAGCACTGCTCTAGAATCTTGCTATTCAAAGTGGCCAGCCAACCAGAAGCATTGGCCTCCGGTGGAGCTTGTTAGAAATGCAGAGTCTCAGGCTCCACCCCCAATCTAGTGAATTAGAATCTTCACTTTAACAAGTTCTACACTCTCTGCCCCCGCCCCACCCTCAGGGATTCTTATGTACGTGGAAGTTTGAGGCACATTGCTCTCTGGAATGGGGAGCCACTGGACAGCTTAAACAGAAGCAGCCTGGTCAAACTCTCATCTTCCTTTTTATTCTTTCAACTTTTTTTTTCTAAGTAGGTTCCACGCCCAGCATGGAGCGCAACACAGGTCTTAAACTCACGACCCTGAAATCATGAGTTCAAGCCCCAAGCTGAGACCAAGAGTCAGACTCTTAAATGATGGAGCTACCCAAGCACCCCTTTCTTTATTCTTTCTATTCAATATCTCACCATTCTGCTCCCCAACCCCAACAACCACCATACTACTCTCTGTCTCTATGAGTAGAATAGAATTTTCTCTCTGTGCCTGTCTTACTTCACTTATGAGCATAATGTCCTCTGGGCTTGTCCATGTTGTTGCAAATGACAGGACTCCCTTCTTTTTGGAAGGCTAAATAATATATACCTCACATTTTCTTTATCTATTCATCTTTGAGGGACACTTGGGTTGTTTCCATATAGTGGCTATTATGAATATTGCTGCAGTAAACATGCGAGTGCAGATACCTCTTGGAAATACTGGCTTTGTTTCCTTTGGATAAATACCCAGAAGTGGGATTGCTGGATCACAGGGTAGTTCTTTTTTTCATTTTTCAAGGAACCTCCCTACTATTTTCCATAATGGTTATACCAATTTACATTTCCTCCCACAGTGCACAAAGGTTCTCTTTTCTCCACATCCTTGCCAAGATTTACCTTTTGACAGCAACTCAACAGCAACTCAACTCAGGTGTGAGGTGTATCTCATTGTGGTTTTGATTTGCATTTCCCTGATGATCTGTGATGTTGACCATTTTTCATATACTTCTGTATCTATTGGCCATTCATATGTCTTCTTTTGAGAAATGTCTGTTTGGGTACTTTCCCCATTTTTTTAACTGGGCTATTTGTTTTTTGTTATTGAGTTGAGGTCCTTACATATTTTTTAAGCGAGACCCTTATCAGATTTGCAGGTATTTTCTCTCATTTCATAGGTTGTTACTTCACTCTGTTGATGGTTTCCTTTGCTATGCAGACGCTTTTTGGTTTAACACAACCCCACTTGTCTTTTTTTGGTTTTGTTCCCTGGGCTTTTGGGGTCATATCCAAAAAAATCATTGCTTAGCCCAAGATCACGAAGATTTTTCCCTGTTTTCTTCTAGGAGTTTTACATTTTCAGGTCTTATATTTAAGTCTTTAGTCCACTTTGAGTTGACTTTGTGTATGGAGTGAGGTAAGGGTCCAATTCCATTCCTCTGCATGTAGATATCATTTCCCCAGGATCATTTATTAAAGAAACTGTCTCTTTATGTGTTTCTCTTTGTGTGTTCTTGGCATCCTTGTTGACGATCATTTGACCATTTACACAAGGTTTTGTTTCTGGGTTCTCTCTTCTATTCCATTGGTCTCTATCTGTGTTTTCATGCCAGTAACCACATTGTTTTGATTACGTTGTTTCAGTAATATAGTTTGAAATCAGGAAGTGTGATGTCTCCAGCTCTGTCCTTCTTTCACAACACTGCTTTGGCTATGTAGGGTCTTCTTTGACTCACAATGAATTTTAGGATTTTCTTTTCTATTTCTGTGAAAAATGTTACAGAATTTAATAGGGATTACATTAAATGTTTAGATCCCTTAAGTAGTATGGACATTTTAATAATAATAATTCTTCAAATTCATGAACACAGGATATCTTTCCATTTATTTGTGTCTTCTTCAAATTCCTTCATCATGCTTTTAAAACCTACATTTTATTTTTTTATTTTTAATTATTTTTATTAGTTTCAGGCTTAGAATTTAGTGATTCATCAGTTGCATATAACACAACACCCAGCACTCATTATATCAAGTGTCCTCCTTAATGCCGATCACCCAGTTACCCCATCCCCTCTTGTGCAGCAACCTTCACTTTGTTTCCCAGAGTTCATCATCCCTTATGGTTTGCCTCCTGGTCAATTTTCATGTTATTTTATTTTTCCTTCCCCTCCCCTATGTTCATCTGTTTTGTTTCTTAAATTGCACATATGAGTGAAATCATATGGTATTTGTCTTTCTCTGGCTGACTTATTTCACTTAGCATAATTCCATCCACATCATTGCAAATGGCAAATGATTGCTGAGTAAGTAATATTCCATTGTGTGTGTGTGTTTGTGTGTGTGTGAATTACATCTTCTTTATCTACTCATCTGTTGATGGACATCTGAGCTTTTTCCATAGTTTGGTTATTGTGGACATTGCTGCTATAAACATTGGGGTGCAGGTGCCCCTTTGAATCACTATGTTTATATCCTTTGGATAAATACTTAGTAGTGCAATTGCTGGGTCACAGGGTAAGCTCTATTGTTAATTCTTTAAGGACCCTCCTTACTGTTTTCCAGAGGGGCTGCTCCAGTTTGCATTCCCATCAATAGTGCAAGAGGGTTCCCCCTTCTCTGCATCCTGGCCAACATCTGCTATTTCCTGAGTTGTTCATTTTAGCCATTCTGACCAATGGGAGGTAGCATCCTGTTGTGGTCAAAACCTGCATCTTAGAAGTTTATTCTAGTTGAAGGATAAATAAAAGGAGAGCAAGACCAGAGGAAGAGTGTCCAGTCAGGAGACACTAGCAAGTGGGCTGCTGTTGTCACTTTTGAGTAAATTAGAATAAACCATGTCCTCTTTGTCGAAACAGGCTTGCTGAGCAGAGCGCAGGCTGGCTTGACGCCTTGCTTTGGCCCAGCACCCTCTGCTGTGATTACCATGCCTGAGTGCACAAGGAAGCATAGTGGCAACTGTCCAGGTGCACGATGGGGAAGGCCTGAACTACACAGCTTGAGGATGTCAATGAGCAGTAACAGGGCATGACTATATGGGGCGTTGTTTTGTAAAGAGCCATGTGCTGTGGGAGGAAAGGGCAACAGCAGTCCTGAGAAAGTAAGGCTCTATCCTGCAAGAACCAACAAGGAGGGCTGGCCTTTTCACAGTGTGCTGTTGGGCAGCCCTACTCCATAACATCCCTGTTCCATTTCACCTCAGGAAAGTGATTACACTAATTGCCTTAAACCAGGGCTGTATTTCATGTGTATAATGTCCATAATTTGGGGTTTGAATATAATTGCAGTAAATTATACTAATCATAGGAAAACTTCATTAAACTAATATATGTTTATTCAAAAGAGTGGGGTTTTAAGCAATCAGTAGTAGCTGAAATAGTGCCTTCTAGTTTTATAATAAAAGATATTGAATACTTCAAAACTCTGTTAATTCAAAGTCCCCCCCCCTTTTTTTTTCCAAAATCATGGGAGTTTCAGAGAATGTTCACCCATTTGGAGTATAGTCACCTTTTAAACCATGAGACATGATGTTAAAAAAGATTAAAAACAAAAAAAACAAAATCACATAGAAGCAACTGTAAGTAGAAAGAGTCTTTAAAACTCTGTTCAGTTCTTACTATTCCAAATTCTTCTGGATTCCTCAGGCAGACAAATTTTGATTTATGTACTTCCAATGGCCTTAGATATTGAGTTGGGGCAGAGAAAATGTCTACCATTTGCTACACACACACACACACACACACACACACACATGCTCACCTCCCATATTGGCCAGAACTCTGACAGGAATCTGATGGCATACTCATTTATGGTATTTGAGGATTGCTTAATAAAAGGGTCATGTATTCCTGAAACTCTCTGAGGATAGCTGCAAGAGAAGGCTGACCAGAAGGGATTTGGCCTTTGGTAGAAGGATACAACCAATTTACAATGACCTGCCAGGAAGGGAGTTACATATGGACAGAGAGAGCTATATCCCAACCTCACACTCTATCTTCCCTCTCTCCTTCCTCTGGCACCTTCCATTCGCCAAACCCAGTATAGGCTGCCAAATGGTAAAGAAATCCATCGCTTCAGTCCCTTCAGAGGAGGCTCCCAAAACACAAAGCAAGGTGGAGAAAGGTGAACAGTGAATGGACAGTATCCAGTATTCATTCACAGACACGTGAATTAGACACAAACATAGCTTACATTTCCATAACATCCTACAGATAGCAAGTACTTTCAAATATTTCTTAATTTAAAAAAAATTTTTTTTTTAATTTTTTGAGAGGAAAGAGACAGAGAGGCGGGGGGTGGGGGGAGAACACAGGCCAGGGGAAGGAGCAGAGGCAGAAGCAGACTCCCCACTGAGCAGGGAGACTGATGTGGGGTTCGATCCCGGGACTCCAGGATCATGACCTGAGTTGAAGGCAGACGCTTCACAGACTGAGCCACCCAGGCACCCTTAAATATTTCCTTAAATATGCACCTGACTCATGGCAGGTGACTCCACATATATTTACTGAAAAAAATCAATGAAATACATTTTTTGCAACTGAACTAATTTTTTCTTATTTATACTAATTAGGTTTTACACATATATTTTTATTATGGAAAAATGCACATAACATATAATTTATCATTTTAGTCATTTCAAAGTGTATAATTCAGTGGCATTAAGCATTTCATGATGTTGTACAATCACCATTATCATCTAGTCCCAGAACTCTTCTATTACCTCAAATGGATACCCCATATCACAAATTTATTTTTTAAATGACAGAATTGTTTCACATGCAAACATTTGTTAAAGGCTGATGGTATATGCGATCTACTAAATGGTGTGACAATTTTCCCAGCAGTCAAGGATAAAAAGCCCAAAACTTCAAAATGATCTTGTCCATAGGAGCATATTGAAATACACAGAGTATTTACGTAGAGTTACATAAAATTAACATACACACAGCAGTTACTTCAAACACAGATATGTGTGGAAGTAACTTCCTGTTGATTATCCTGATTGATCAAATTGGCCAGAAAGTCGATCCATTTTTCACTTCAGTTTGGCTATAGAGAAGCTGATGCCTTGATGGCGTGTCCCTCTTTCCTCTCCAATGATTAAATAGCCATATTCAGGCCCTGGACTTTGCTGATGAGCCCAAAAGAAATTCCTGAAGAGTTTGGAGCAAACATAATTTCAGTCTCGGACGGCCTGTTGATGGCAGATGGGATGTCTTGTCCTGGTTCTGCTGTTTATTAGCTGTACGGATGCAAGCTGCTGGTGATCTGGCCTCCCTTATCTATTAAAAAAATTTTAATATATATATTAAATTATATTAAATAATATATATAATATATATATAATAAAATATATATATATATATATATATATATATAAATGGCCCTGGATTTTGATCCCTAAAGACCCCGGCCGCTCTAACATCCCTTGTTACTCTAGGCTGTGCCTGAAAACCTCCAAAGCTTTCACTGGAAAACACCCTCAGTCTAAGCACAGCAAATATCTAAACACACAGTATTCACCCTTCTGATGAAATAGCCAGGGTGGAATTTGACCCTTTCAGCAAATCACAGTTGTGAAAACCAATGTTCTGTGCACCGAGAGCCAGGTGGGTACAGGCGTAGCACGTAGAGAAAGGAGTAAGCCAAATTCATTGACTAACAGAGGTCTGAACGGGTATTTTAATGATACAGAGAAGCTAGCTCTGACCTTTTATCAGAAGCACAGTTTTCCCAGTGGACCTGGGCAGACTAGCACTGATCCATCCCTACCTGGTCTCCTTGGTAACCCAGGGCCTAGATCTGTGAGTGTTTGCAGGATTATCTGGCCAGTTTTAAAGTGTAGACCACTGCTCTCCCGAGATCAAGCCCATAGTCTTGGCCTTTGAAGACTACAAGCTAATTAAGGAAATGGCAGCCACAGGCTGGAGATGTGGGGCACCCAATACTGTTGGTGAGTCCAGTTAGCAGAGGGGTGGAGGACGTGGGCTCTGGAACCAGACTGGTTGGGGCTAAATACTGACATGTCTCTCACCACATGGTGGAAACTTGCCCAAGTTTTAATTTGCCTTTGTGGGCCTCAGTTTCCTCATTTGTAAAATGTGTGTAATAGAACTAACTTCTTCCTGTAGTTGTTGAAAGGATTAAAGACATTTAAATACTAAAAGTGCCTAGGGACACATATAGTAAGAGCTCAACTTAAGTCCGCCAGCAATAGTAATAATGCAATGATTATGTAACATCAATTAAGAAAAAGAGATTTTCAAGACGATCATATGCAGCATTGGTTTGGGGAGACCCATAGCAAAGATGGCAGGACTTCAGAACTGCAGCTGGAAAACGCTTTGCCATGTCCCTTAACAACTATGCAAGCTCAGACAAGCAGGGGCGGATTTGAACAGCAGCAACAAACTGAGCAAGTCAACATCAATGGCTTTGGCATCAGGGAGATCTGAGTTGGGATCCTAGGTCTGTAGACTACTACCTGTGTGCACTTGAGTAGCTCAATCTAAGATTTGCTTTCCTTAAATTACAGTGGGGAGAGTAGCAGAACTACCTTATTGGGTTGTGCTAACAATTAAGGAGCAATGCCTGAAGAGTGCTCAGCACACTTCCTGGAACGAAGCAGGTGGTCAGCAAACATGATATTATTGGGAGGTGTAGTTGTACCCCTGTAGGCCCCAATTTCCTTCCAAATCACTCAGTTTATATCCTGATTCATTCATTTCACCTGGCAAACCTTTGCCAGTGCTGGCTTTGTGTCTATTACTAAATGGACATAGGAATTCAAAAAGAATTACAAGATGAAGTTCATGTTGCCAGTCTAGTTTGGAGGTGATTCGTAGATCCACCAAGTCACAGGAGACACACCCTGGAGGCCTCCTGGCCCAGGTGTGAGACTACAGAGAGGGGGGCGGCAGGGGTAGGGTTGGGGTGAGCAGAGAGGCTGTTCAGGGCTAGAAGGGGAATCTGGAAGGCAGCCCTGTTGGCTGAGAGGCAGCAGGGTCTAGCAGAGAGGAGCACAGGCTCTAGTCTCGGGCGGCGGATGCTCTCAGTCCCAGATCTGCCTCTGTGAGCTCATGGGACCTTGCCCAAGTCACTCTATCCCTCTATGCCTAGTTTCCTTAGCTGGGAAATGGTGAAATGATAATACTCACAGAATTAAATGAGTTAAAAACCCATGAAGCCCTGAACAGTGCCCAACTTGTAGTAAAAGTTACTGTTAGACCATGGGAAGAGAGAGAGACATTTTTTTTTTTTCGACAGATAAGATATCAAGACCTTTGCTTTTTGGTTTGTTTTTTAACTAGATATGCTCATGTAAGGCTGCCACTGGGCCCCTCAAAATCTACAAAGATGGATCCTCTTAGTCTATCCCCAGGAAGAACCCAGTGTTACTCACAGCCTATCAAAAACACGTGTGGCTGCCAAAGGCTGGTGAGAATATTCATTCACCTTTCCTTTGGGCCAGTTTTCAGCAAGGGCTGCCTCAGTACCACGTGGCCACACAGAAGCCCCTTCTCCTCACCCACCTACCTGCCCACCGTCTCCATGCTCATCTCCTGGGGTCCCAGCCCCATCCTCTCACTGCCCCCGGAGTGGAGTTTGCAAAGGCCATCTCTCATGGCTCCCACTGTTCCTTGACTGGGGTCCTGTTTGTGTGTGTTGATGTGACACCCACCACATAAGGCAGCCCCTTTCCATTTAAAACTAATTACCTCCCATAGAATAATTTGTATTTCATCCGAAGAAACTTCCTCCCCACTAAGGGAGAGCAGGAAGGGACAATGGAGGTGGACACAGTGTTGAACATATGGAAAATATATTAAGGAATCTTCTACTCCATTGCTCACTCTAAAGTCTGGCATAAAGAACATTCCATAGCTTTCTTTATAAGGTCACCCAATGCCAAGCTTAAGCCCCTAAAGTGGAATTTAGGCAGGTTAAGGAGGATTCACATTGCTGAAGAGCAGCTGGATAGAAGTGTCACCTTCTGCCCCCACTGGGATTCTGATTCCAGCAGCACCGAAAGTACTATCATCCCAGCGACTCGGTGAGCAGCTCAGCACAGTGTGTCGCCGCGATGCTCGTCACTGGATGCATTTGGCTTTGCCGGCCATATGGCCGTGTGGAAGAGCTCCTTTGTAGTTTGATAATCTGGAAACAAGTAAGGCTCTCCATATTCTGCGCTGCTGGCTCATTCCTGTTTGGGAAGAGCTGATGCTACGAGAGCTTACCTTGCCCTTGACACTCCCGAAGGAGCGTTAGGAACAGATCCTTTTCATTTCTCACACACAGATATCTCCACTTGTAAGGCAGATGGGTAAGAAGCAGTAGTTCAGAAGCACTTAACAATCAGCAAGCAGCATTTCTTGAAAAACAAATATAAACACTCAGTGGCTCGGTCTAGTGGGGGCAAGAGAGGAGGAAAATGTCAATCCCTGGGAAAATGGAAAAAGACAGAGTGGAGGGGTACCGGGGAGGCCAGAGGAGATAAAAGAGCCAGAAATAGTTTCTAAAAGCAAGCTCAAGTTGCGTTGTTAAAGAGAAGCGTAACTTAGAGAGCATGTACTAAAGCCGGGTCCTCTTCTGGATAGCCTACTTATGTTTCTTTTTCCCAATTAATTCTCTCATCAAAGTCACAAAGCTAATACTTATTGGAGCTGGGATTTGAATCTAGGTCAGTTTGAACCCCAAACCATCCCACTCCATCCCACTGCTGAGGAAGCAGGCAGGCCCGGGCGGCTGGCTGAAGTCTGGGATCCCACACCAAGGAAATCACCTTCCCAAGGTGTGGAAATCCACCACAGACTTGACGTCTGACAGAAGGGCAAGTGTGGAAATCCCTTCCCACATCTGAGGCAGGCCCGCAGCATGGTTTGTTGTAGAACCCTGAAGTGGCCTTAAAATCCTCTCACTCCAGCACTCCAGGACTGTCATGAATCACTTGTGAAACCCATTTGCCACATAGAAGAAAAGAACAGATCTGGAAGAGCCGCAGGGGTTTCTTTTCTTTCTTTCTTTCTTTCTTTTTTTTTAAGATTTTATTTATTTATTTGACAGAGACCACAAGTAGGCAGAGAGGCAGGCAGAGAGAGAGGGGGAAGCAGGTTCCCTGCTGAGCAGAGAGCCCGAAGCAGGGCTCAATCCCAGGACCCTGAGATCATGATCTGAGCTGAAGGCAGAGGCTTTAACCCACGGAGCCACCCAGGCGCCCAGGGCTTTCTTAAAGGATCTCTCAGAGCCAGAGTTTCAGGAAGGATGATTTGAATTTTCTCAAATCCTCAGTCAGAGAACTTAGGGGAGGAAGTAATGAACCTGAAAATCTTACCACTGAAAAGCTGAAGCTAATGCTTCCCCTGGGGATAAGACCTGAGTTCAGGTGAGGATGGCCTGGGGCAGAGGGGTGTGGCCTTGTGCTGGTATCTCACCGTTCATTGCTGGCAAACATTTGTTGACCGCTCCAAATTCATACTCCAGAATGATAACTGAAAGCTGAGTAAGAAGCACCCCAAATTGGGCCTTGGCATTGAAAACTGAACAGCCGAACAGATTCACACCAGCTGCTTGCTTTTTTTTTCTTTAATTAAAGCTCTCTGTAGTTAAGGAAAATGGTAGAGGCTGCCCAACTTGGGCTGGAGCATTAACGTGAGGCTGAACCAACCTGGAGCATCACTGTGACCCAGCCAGAACTTTGATTAAAAACCTGCAGCGTTTCCTGCCACAATGGTTTTTGAGCACTTGGCCGATGTCTGACACCCAGTTGGGATTAATATCCACATCCTATTAAGAGGAACAACTATTTCTCAGGTAGTTGGGTTCTTTACATGGCTGCAATATCTTTGTAATATCTTTCCAGAGGCTCCCGTGGGCTTAAATATATGACATTCAAAAAATAATATGTAAATTAATTTTCATCCATTTCATCGAGGGAGCAGTTTTCTCCATTTGTAATTTTTTTTCCATGATTTTATTCTTCTTGCAGGAAACAGAAGTAGAGGTGCATTCAGGCCATGTGTGTAATTTGGGGATCAACTTTCTGTAATGAAACTGGAAGCAAATCCCAGATAGGAGCTCCAGCTGTTTCAGAAGAACATTGCAAAGCCCAGTGGTTCTGACCAAGTTGTCACACACAGAGCAGAACTATCCATGAGAGCCATACAACATCTGTTGCCCAGGTAACCATCAATCCAGGAAGCCAGCTCTGAGTCATAAGTGGCGTGGGGAGGTCTGCTAGCATAGAGGGCAGTGCAAACTCTTCTCATGCTTTCCTTACCTCCAATTATGGCCTAAGGCTGCCATACAAGGTACATAGAAACCTCCTGTCAGACCCCTAAAGACTGAAAAGACCTCTCTTTTCCTCGCCTTGTTCAAAGATTCTTGAACCTCCATCATTCTTATCACAAAACCTCCCCAGACTCTTATCAGTGCTTAGCACATCACCAGTGCTAAGCAACACTGCTCAAAATGCCAGCGGGCTGAGTGGGGCTACATTGTTTACCCACTGGCATCTGGCCCCCAGCCCACATTTTACATTGCACTGAACTAAAGCACCTATTCCTTAGGACCCCTGTGGCAGCCCACCAGGGCTCACACACTTACCATGACTTTCACCTGGAATGTGGTGTGGGAGAACCAGCCGTATGGGTCTCCTTTCCTGTGTTCCATCACATCCAAAATGATGCAAACAAATTCAGAGAGAAAAATGAATAAATATGCCTTTGCCAAGTAACTAGGTCTGGCTTTCTAAAAACATTCCTAGGTATATTCCCTGAAGAATTGAGAATAAGTCTTCAAACAAAAACCTGTACACAAATGTTTATAGAAGCACTGTTTCCCATAGCCGAAAGATAAAAACAACCCAAATGTCCATCAATGAATGAATGGGTTAACAAAGCATGGTATTGTCATATACTGGAATGTTATTCCATACTATGACATGGATGAACTTTGAAGGCATTATATTAAGTGAAAAGCCAGACATAAAAGGACAACATATTGCATGATTTCATGTATCTGAACTATCCAGAAAAGTCAGTATATAGAGACAGAAAGCAGATCAGTGGTTGCCCAGACTGGGGGAAGTAGAAGGGGTGAGGAGTGCTGCTTACTGAGGACAGGGTTTCCTTTTGGCGTGATGAAATGTTCTGGTATGACATAGAGGTGATAGATGCCTAACATATTTTTATATATTTATATATATATTTAATATATATATTATATAGTTTATATTATATTATACATATTATATATATAATCTATATAATATTTAATGTATATTATATAGATAACCTATATAAATATATAGAATATATTTAATGCCATTGAATTGCACACTTTAAAAATGGTCAATTCTACATTATGTGAATTTTACTCAATTAGAAAAAGAAGGCTAGTATAAGAAAATGTATAAAAAAGAAAAGCAGGAAAGCGTATCACTTGTAGTTGCACCACCGCAAATATTTTGTTCCAGCTTATATTCAATAGTAATAATTCATATCTCATATATAATTTCTATTTTATTTTTAAATTCATGTTATTTCCAAAGTATATTACTGATATACTTTGTGCTCAAAAGTACAAAGTACATGTCTCGTACTACATGTACATGTCTCGTAGCTTAAACTACTGGGTAAATTTCCTTGATATGTATTTCTAAGTTCCTTTATGATAGTATACCAATTGATACTGACACCTTTAATATATGGAAGTACCTACTCCCATGCATCCTAGTTAGCACTGACTAGCATTGATTAGTCTCCCAAAAAAAGAAAAAATAAAGAGAATATTACACGGTTGTCTAATACTTTTTCATTTGATGAATAGTCAGATGGTCACCCTACAACTTTTTTCTGTCTTGTAATAATAAATACATGTTTAGTAGACATATCCATATGCTTTGTCTTCATTAGAGTAGGGAGTAGCTAGTCATTGTTTGGGGGTGGGTGGGTGGAGAATCCAATGGTAATGCTTTCAAAGACTAGACTAGATACAGTTGTCCCTGAAGGAGGAACTAGAGAACTAGAGAGTTGCTGAAACCTAATTACCGGGAATGCAATACTGAGCAGAGAGAGAATATTTGAAATATAAGAACATAAGAGATAAAATGTTTAAATTCTGACAAAAATCAAATAGGTTGTATTGGTGAAGGATTTGACCTTGCACATCAGTGGGAGGTGGTTAAGTACTCTATAAGGCTCCTGTCTTCCTAGTTGATGCTGGAATAGGTGCTAGTCTAGCCCCCACAGCCAGCAGAGAGGGTCACAGAAATAACAGACCAGCACTGGTATCTATCCTAAGATGCAGGCTCTCTGAGCTCATGCGTGGTTCCATCTTTGTACCTCAAGATGTGGAGAGGGGGAGAGTGAAAATAGGAGATGGGGCTGTGGAGGCCACTCAGTCTTTCTTCTCCAGGAAATAATAGAGACTAAATTTTAAATCTAAAATTTATAAATAATAGTACTGTACATTTTAAAAAAATTTAATCTATACTATTCTTGCATTGAGATGCTACTCACATGGAAATGTGGCAGAAATCCATCAATGTTGGGGTGCCTGGGTGGCTCAGCTGGTTAAGCATCAGACTCTTGATTTCTGCTCAGGTTATGATCTCAGGGTTGTGAGATTGAGTCCCACATCAGTCTCTGTGCTGGGCGTGGAGCCTGCTTAAGATTTTCTCTCTCCCTCTGCCCTTTCCTCTCACACACATGTGCACACATGTGTGCGTGCTCTCTCTCAAAAAAAAAAAAAAGGCCACCAGTGTCACACTAAAAAAGCAGAAACTTGGCTTGTTGATGAGTTACTGGGGACAAGACAGAGGACCACCATATCATTGACTGGCTTGAAGCCCTCATCCACAGCCTTTCTGCTTCTCAACTTTGTCTCCCTGCTAAGCATCCTTTTGTTTAGGAATGCAAAGAATTGCTGAAAACAACAACAACAATGACAAGGACAAGGACACAGATAAACCTTAGGATGACAATGAACATTGCCCAAGATTAATCTTGCTTCTGTTCTCTAGTAAATCCAGGTGAGACTCTCACAAATTAACAAAGACTGAGGGGAGTAGTCTGTTGGGATGCAGCCCACCCCCCCCATCTTTCCAATTTTAGACTAAAAATAACAGTCAAAAGGGGTTCAGCTTCAGTGCGCAGACAGAGAAACTGAATGAACTGTGACGAAATTTGCTGAACTAATGAATGCATGACAGATGGGCTCCACTTCTGGCGAGAAGAAACTGTGTCCTCAGTGGTGATTTTTCAGTCCTTCAATGTCTAATCGTGATGCAAGGCAGTGGTTTTCCTGTTCAACCATTCAGAGCCTAATGTCCTAGAGGCCAATCCTGCCCTTCAACCAGGGCAACTCTGTTCATATCTGTTTATATATTTAAGTTTTGTTAAGAGGTTGCTTGAAAACAGTCTTAATTTTAAAGCTTGCTGGTAATTCCACTGGTATAAAAGAAAGAACTGAGATACACATTCTACAATCAATTGGTTTGAGTCCTGATTTTAACTTCTACGAGCTCTGTTATCTTAGGTTAGCTACTTATTATTTTGCTTCTCAGACTCTGTACCTGAGAAATTAGAATAATATATAGTTCTTCACAAAGGGCTACGATATTGGGATAAATATTGTGAAAAGACATTTTGTAAATGGTGTCACCATATAAATGGTAAGAATTATCATCCAGTCTCTGATGGCAGGATTGTCAGGTGAGAAATGAAGCAAGTTTCACTGCTGCCACAACAGATGGTAAAACAGGACAGTAAATGACTGAGTTAACCTTAGCACAGTTTTTCCATTGGGAAGGCTAATATTTCAGAAACTAGCCAATGAAACAATAATGAGAGAAAAGATTGAAAATAAAACAAACAGAAACTCAGGGACCTGTGGGACCATACCCAAAGGTCTGATGTTTTTGTCATCAGAGTCTTAGAAAGGAAGGAGAATTATATATACATTTTTAAAAATTGCTTTTTATCTTTTTTAAAACTTAATTTCAATTAGCCAACACATATTACATCGAAAGATGTATACATTTGAAATATATATACATTTGAAGACATAGTGGCTGAAAATTTCCCAAATTTGATTAAAGACATAAATTTAGAGATTCAAGAAGCCCCAAACAGGAGAAAACTCCAGGAAATACATGCTCACACATATCACAGTTAAGCTGCAGAACACTGAAAATAGGAAAGAAAATATTGGAAGAAGCCATAGAAAGATGATTCTTTACTTGTAGAGGAACAATTTGAATGACTATATGTTTTTCTCCAGAAACTGTAGAGGCCTAGAGGAAGCCATACAACACATTTAAGGTGCTTAAAGAAAAGAACTGTCGACTTATATACAGTGAAATATATATACGGTGAAAATACCCTTCAGGAATGAATGCAAAATAGACATGAAAATTAATAAAAGAAAACTTCATTTAAAATGGAGGCCAGCAGGGGGAGTTGTCATACCTTACCCCCCTCCTTGTCAATTGCAGACCCCAGACCCCGGGAGGAGGAGACTGCTTTGTTTTCTCAGCAGGAAAAAGCCTATACTATAACTACTCCAGCAGGAGGAATTAAGATGTTCTCCTTGCCTGGCAACTGTCCAGCCAATGAGAGAGAGTCACAGTGCAGCCAATGAAAAGCCACCATACTTCAAAATCCTTGCTTACTCCAATGGACTTTTTGTTTACAATAGCAGAGCCCCTCCCAAGTCCCCCTTTCCTCTATAAAAGAGCCCTCCTCTCCTTTGTTCTCTGAACTTGCCTATACTTTTGCTGCAGGTTTCATGTCCCAAATTGTGTTTGATGATATAATGTTATATCCTGATGAAAATTCCACCAGCATTTTCCAAAGAGCTGGAACAAACAATCCTAAAATTTGTATGGAACCAGAAGAGACCCTGCATTGCTAAGAAAGTGTTTAAGAACAAGACTGGGGGCATCACATTGCCTGATTTCAAGCTTAACTACAAAGCTGTGATCACCAAAACAGCATGGTATGGACACAAAATCAGACACTGATTTTGGAACAGAGTAGAGAGCCCAGATAGGGACCCTCAACTCTATGGTCAACTAATCTTCGACAAAGTAGGAAAAAATATACAGTGGGGGGGAAAAAACCCAAAAACAGTCTTCTCAATAAATGGTGCTGGGAAAATTGGATAGCTATGTACAGAAGAATGAAACTCGACCATTCTCTTACACTATACACAAAGATAAACTTGAAATGGATAAAAGATCTCAACATGAGGCAGGAATCTATCAAAATCCTAGAAGAGAACATAGGCAGTAACCTCTTCAACATCGGCCACAGCAACCTCTTTCAAGACATGTCTCCAAAGGCAGAGGAAATAAAAGTGAAAACGAACTTTTGGGACTTCACCAAGATCAAAAGCTTCTGCACAGTAAAGGAAACAGTCAGCAAAACAAAGAGGCAACCCACAGAATGGGAGGAGATATTCGCAAATGACACTACAGAGGGCTGATAGTCAAGATCTATAAAGAACTCCTCAAACTCAACACACACAAAACAGATAATCACATCAAAAAATGGGCAAAAGACATGTACAAACACTTCTCCAAAAAAGACATACAAATGGCTAACAGACACATGAAAAAAGTGTTCATCATCATTAGCAATCAGGGAGATTCAAATCAAAACCACATTGAGATTCCACCTTACACCAGTTAGAATGGCCAAAATTAAAAAAATAGTAAACAACATGTATTGGAGAAGATGTGGAGAAAAGGGAACCCTCTTACACTGTTGGTGAGAATGCAAGTTGGTGCAGCCACTTTGGAAAACAATGTGGAGATTCCTCAAAAAATTAAAAATAGAGCTACCCTATGACCCTGCAATTGCACTGCTGGGTATTTACCCCAAAGATACAGATGTAGTGAAAAGAAGGGCCACCAGTACCCCAATGTTCATAGCAGTAATGGCCACAGTTGCCAAACTGTGGAAAGAACCAAGATGCCCTTCAATGGACAAATGGAAAAAGAAGATGTGGTCCATATATACTATGGAGTATTATGCCTCCGTCAGAAAGGATGAATACCCTACTTTTGTATCAACATGGATGAGACTAGAAGAAATTATGCTGCGTGAAATAAGTCAAACAGAGAGTGTCCATTATCGTATGGTTTTGCTTATTTGTGGAGCATAAGGAATAACACGGAGGACATGGGGAGATGGAGAGGAGAAGGGAGTTGGGGAAAATTGGAGGGGGAGACAAACCATGAGAGACTGTGAACACTGAGAAAGAAACTGAAGGTTTTGGAGGGGAGGGGGATGGGGGTTGGGTGAGCCTGGTGATGAAAATGAGATCAACTAGAAAATGCATATAAAACATTATGTTAACAAGTAAAAACAAAAATCATATTATTGAAATGATATAAAACATATGTATTATGTATTAATAATGATTAGAAGGAAAAAATAAATATTTAAATTTTATTATAGAAAAAAATAAATATAATGTTATAGGTTAAAAGTAAAAGAATGAGAAAGGTATAGTGCAAACACTAATGGAAAGGAGCTAGAATGGCTACTTTAATATCAGATGAAGTAAATTTCAGAGGAATGAAGGTGGTCAGGGATAAAGATGGACATTACATGGCGATAAACAGGTCAGTTCACCAAGAAGATATAACAAGTTTCAATGTGTGTGCAACTCATGAAAATTTCAAAATATATGAAGCAAAACTGATAGAAGGGAGAAATGGGAAAATGCACAATTATAGCTGGAGACTTTAATGCTGTTTTCTCAGTAATTTACAGAAAAAATAAACAGAGGAGCCATAAGGATATAGTAGAATTGACCGCCACCATCAACCACCTATATCGAGTTGACATTTAGACAACATTCCACCCAACCACAGAAGCATGAAATAGTTTTCATGTGCCCATTGGACATTCACCAAAACAGATCATATTCTGCATTCTAATGCAAACTTTAACAAACTTAGAAGAATTTAAATCATACATTGTGAGTTCTCTGACCATACTGAAACTAAATGAGAGATCAATAAGAGAAATACAACTAAAAATACCCAATACATTGACATTACAGAATACACTTTGAAATAATCCATGGATCAAAGAGCAAGTTTCAGTAGGAATTTAAAAATTTTTGAACTGGATGAAAATGAAATGACAACATTTCAAAATTTGTGGGATGAAGCTAAATAAGTACTAGGTAAGTGGTGATTATCAATCTTGATTCACATTTGAAGCCCCTGGAAAACTTTAAAAGTACTGATTCCTGGCCATCCCCCACCCCAGACCAATGACATCAGACTCTCCAGGAGCAAAGCCCCAGCAAGAGCATTTTTACAGAGCAGCCCCAATGATTTTAATGCACAGCCACATTTGAGAACTGCTCTCCTCAGTGCTGCAAAAGTGACAGAAAATGCTCTGGAACACAGATGGGACAATTAAGACTGCCTGGACCCTGGGGGGTGGCTTCACAGAGGGGCTGCTGGGTAAAGAATGAGTAAGAATTTTTCAGTTTGGGAAGGCACAAGAAGAAAGGTATTCAGGCATGGGCAACGTTATGGGCCAAGCCACAGAGATATGACAAGGTATTCAGGGAATGAAGATCAATGGGTAAGTTTGGGTAAGGTTGTGCTACCTTATACACATACACACTCACAAATGCTTGTATAGATACATACACATATTCCGAATTCAAATATAACCTTATCTCCTCCTGTTAGGGTGAAACTTGCAAATGAGCTAAACTTAACTAAAATGCTCCATCAAGAAAGGATAGAAAATATCTGGAGATGGGTTTGTATTGGGGAGAAGAAATTTCGGGAGTAAAAACTGTTAAAAAAAAAGTTGCTTAAATCTCATTTTATAAAATCTGATTTATAAGATTTATAGGGATTTTAATACTGTATAAAATTGTGGCAAGCTGAAGCAGTCACTAGATCAATATACCCACTAGAATATAACATTTTGAATTCAACCTGGACTAGTTTGGTGGTTTTTTTTTTTTCCTCTCCAAGATTTCCAGTTTGATTTCTTGCCTTTCTCCCCATGCCCCTCACACCTCCTTGTACTTAATTCTTCAATAGCAGAACACTGCACAGTTTTGTCTCCCTGCTTCTTGCTGCTGCCTTTGCTCACATCATACTTTTGGCCAAGATGATCCCATGCTTTTCTCCCACCTGACCCTGATTCCTACTCATTCTTTATGCCTTGGCTCAGATATCTCCTCAAAAAGGAAGCCTTCCCAGAAAAAGAATGCTTGGGTTGGTTATTGAAGATCCTTTAAGATTCCTGTTTGTAAATTCAGGACCCTTTGTATTTTTCTGCATTGTCTTTGGGTGTGCATTAAAGTTTTAAAATTTTATTCCTTCTTAATTCTGGAGCACAGGTCTGATTAAGATTGAAAAGGTTGACGTCATTTCTGAGACTCTGGGAAACCGCTGAAATCTCCTGTGAGCATTATTTCACAGGAAGCAGATCTGAAAGAGTGTAGCAATGGGTGTTTGTTTTTCTCGAGTATTCCAGGAAACACTGAGGCTGGCTTTAGAAAACAAAGCTCTAAAGGGTGGCAGGTGCTGTTATTCCAGGGGAGAAATGCAACATAATAAGGGTGGTAATACTAGAATCAAACATATATCTCTTCTCTGTGTTCGGAGGTTGCCAGAAGGATGCCAGGGTGTTGCAAGGACACATCTGAGACTCTTTAAGAAATACAGAATTGGGGGGCACCTGGGTGGCTCAGTGGGTTAAAGCCTCTGCCTTCAGCTCAGGTCATGATCCCAGGGTCCTGGGATCGAGCCCCACATCGGGCTCTCTGCTCAGCAGGGAGTCTGCTTCCCTTCCTCTCTCTCTCTGCTTGCCTCTCTGCCTACTTGTGATCTCACTCTGTCAAATAAATAAATAAATAAATAAATAAATAAATAAAAGATGCCATTTCAGGGCCAATAAGTACAACTCAACTGCTTTCTTTCAAGAAAAAAAAAAAAAAAGAAATACAGAATTGGATCCCAAGATGTCCTTTCTGGGAGGGCGAGTGTTGTCAGCCATAAAGCTTTTAACCAGAAGTGAAAACCCCATGTAACCATTGATTTTCTCTCTCCCTGGAGTTCCCTATGGCAGGGGACAGAGAGAGAGAGAGAGAAAGGAAGAGAGCCCAAAAATCTCAGCAGAATTAAGGAAATTAACCGGGCAGTGGGACAACCACAGTTGATGTGAATTTCTTATGATGAGGCATTATAACTGTCGTTTGGGATAAGAGTTGTTGAACCGAGCACTGTCCTCCTTAAATGAAGTCAATGTGTAGGTACAAGTAGGAGGCTGTGCTTGAGAACATGTTGTGTGAAGGGCACGAGAGTGGCTCAGTCAGTTAAGCATCTTCCTTCAGCTCAGGTCATGATCCCAGGATCCTGGGATAGGGCCCCATGGCAGGCTCCGTGCTCGGTGAGGGGAGGGAAGTCTGCTTCTCCTCCTGCCCCTCTCCCCACTCATGTGCATCTGACCTCACTCTCTCAAATAAATAAGCAAACTCTTTTAAAAAAAGATGTGTCAAAAATGCAGTAAGCTATAGAATACTGTATGTAATGGCATTCTACCTCCATTTAAAAATAGGAATAGAGGCTGCTTACAAAACAAGTGAGGAATGTCATCAGCATTTCAACAGTGGTTGTTTATGGGTAATTGTTTTTGCTTGCTTGCCTTTTCTGGTATGTTCTATAGTTTCGGTACTGAGCAGAAAAGTAGCAAATGTCACTAAATAATAGTAAATAAAATAACTGAATGAAAACACGAGGCTGCATGTTGCAGGGAGAGGACATTGGCTAGATGTGGATATTAGGCCAGTGAAGGCATGAACTCGAAGAATGAAAGCCTAGGCAAGGGCATTTCTTACTCTGCCAATTTGGCAAATCAAAAAGATAACTCAGTGTTGTTCATTTTTATTGCTTTGCTACCGGTGTTGTTGGACATTTCCCTTTTGGAGAAAACACTGAGAAATCACTTCAGGGATCTGCCATTTGGTCTGCTGTCATCAAAGGGGACACTCATGGTGTTCTCTGTGCGCACAGAAATCACCCTTTTACCCTTGGTGAACTTTCTTTCTCTAAAACTGGAAGAACTTCCACTGAATGCGTGAATAATGTTTGTGGAATTCTACATTCCCCTAGAGAGCCACTGGCCTTATCTGGAGCTTGGAACTCAGCATGGGCCTGTGGATGGCAGGTGGGGTGTGTGGGCTTGGGAGAAAAGCTGGCCATCCAAAGGGAAGAAGGTAGATGACTGTCTCCACTTGCCACCTATAGCTGGTATCCTTGCTAACCCCATTTCTACCTTCATGGTGAGCAGTGGCTGTCCATGAGGGCCAACCATCTGCCCTCCAGAGGCAGCTGGGAGACAGAAGTACCCAGTTCTCAGAAGCAGGGTCAGCCACCAAGAAAGAGCCAAGGCTTAGTTAGGAAATGACAAGCAAAAAGGAGCTGAATGAAGCCCCTGGTTACTTGTGCAACACCCACTCTCTGGTGGCCACCAATGACAGCTGTCCCACGAAGCAGAAGAATCCTTAAGTCCTTTGAAGTCACGCTGATGTTTCACCCTGGGGATCCCTCCGGAAGTCCTTACCACATCTCAAGCCAGAACTTGCTGACTCTCATGCCAGTGGGGAAGAGTTATCTGATTATCAGTATCTGATTTGCTCTTCCTACACCAATGAGCCATTGAGAAAATGCCCCAGTTTCAGGATCATCATCATCATCACCACCAGCTGCAGCATCATTGTCTACATTACTAACTTCTAGGAAACTGACTGAGCAAGCTTCATGGCTTTCTATAGCTATCCTTTGCTGAACCAATTTTCTAAACAAAATCTCCCCTAACTATAGGATTGGATGATGTTTTAGAACACAGCACGATGGGGCGCCTGGGTGGCTCAGTTGGTTAAGGCTCTGCCTTCGGCTCAGGTCATGATCTCAGGGTCCTGGGATCCAGCCCCACATCGGGCTCCCTGCTTAGCCCAGAGTCTGCTTCTCCCTCTCTCTGTTCATGATCTCTGTCTCTTTCAAATAAATAAATAAATAAAATCTTAAAAAGCAAAAAACAAAAAACCCACACCCAGCAAGAAGGTGCTGGCGTGAGCTTCATGGGAGGTTTCGCAAGGTGTGGAAAGGAAAACTAGAAATACTTAAAACAGCAAAGTAGCAATCAATGGCAACTATTATTTACAAAACTAGCCCTCAGTGATACCAATATTTATAACACCAATAACTAATTTTTTAATTAATTTTATTTTTAAAATTATCATGCTGTAGAATGAATCCAATACCATGCCAAGCACTTTATGTGAATCATCTCATTTAACTTTCACAACAAACCTTTGAGGATGTGTGGCAGTTCAAGTTGCTAAGAAGCAGATGTTAAGGTGGATTTAGAAGTTCAGTGAAGGGGAGGGGAAGCAGGAATGACAGGGAAAGCCTTCAGATCCTGATCTGGTCTCACACCTGTGCGACGAGGGGAGAAAGAAGGAGGGGAGGAGGAAGGAGGATATAGCAGACTGTGGCACAGTTCTGGGAAAGTCTCAGCCAGGCTTATGGGGGGGGAGAAGGAAGGAGAATTCAAAACTTTCCCATTAGAGGAGTCCTTTGTTGGGTTCTTGCACCCAATGGTGCATGGTCTTTGGCTGGGAATAGCCTGGGGGCAATTCCAGCCTTGGTGTGAATACAGCAGAGGAATTAAAATCCAGAATTACCTGATCCTAACTCTAATTATTTCTCTAAATGCAAACTTCATTTCATGGTTAAATTTAATTATAATATAATAAATGTGAAAAATAATTTGAACCCTCCCTTTCTCCAAAAAGAAAAAAAAAATCTCACAGTAAATAGAATTAGAAATTCTATAGAAATTTTCCACTTAGGCAAGATCTGAATATGAATAAAGCTTAATATAAGTGCTTTTTTGATGACATTTAGATCCATTTCCCTGGACACAGAGAAGGGGCTGGACTCTTTTTCTTTTTTTTTTTTTTTTCTTTTTTTTGCCCTGACTCCTTATTAATTGATGTTTCTTTCCTTAATACTGTTGCTTCTTCCGCTTTGTCCTTTCTTAGTCCTCTGTATAAATTTCTTCAGAGATCAAAGTCACCATCCACTCACATCCTCCTGTCTGGTTAACAGAGGCCAGCTGTCTTCTGCTCTAAGAAAACACCACATTTAGAATCTCTTGAATCAATGCTCCCGTTTAACATTAAAGTGCTAAAAATGATGTGGCCTCTATGCAATGTCTATTATTGACTGTCAAGACCATCACTGAACTTTGATATTCTATGTGCATCCCCTTGAACATTTTAGAGCATTTCAGTTTGTATAAGATATTTTTGGTGTGTTTTAGACAAGCAAACTGACCAGCAGCTGGCAAGTCAACACTCTCTTTCTGCTGATTTTTTCCTGATCTCTCTATTCTTTAAGAAAAGAAACCATTACGAATGTAAAATTTCTTTTCAGTAACGACAATGGTAATGTCAACTTAAGTATACATAATTCTCTTTATTTTGGAATGTGCTTCCTTTTGGTCCTGAAATGGATTTGTGAGGGCCAGTGTTATCATCCCCATTTTACAGATGAGGGAAGTGTGGCCTAGAAAGTTATTGTGACATCCACATCCATGACAGAACTATGAGGAGAATCCAAGTTATAGGACTCAAATCATGTGTTCTCTTCTCTATGCATGAAAGCCTGTACATAGCATCATAATATGTAAACACAGAAGATATACAAACCTTGCAAAAAGTACATAGTTGACAGAAGGTTTTGAGTGTTTGTGAGCATGGAACATGCTAGGCATATACATGTTTACAGAGGAAACCAACCACCCACGCTACTGAGGGATCCACGTGAAGAAGGTTCACAAAGAGTTGAATGAATGAATGAGTGCATGCATGCATGCGTGAGAGCTTGCCCCAGATCGGGGCAAAGCAGCCACTGCCAGCATAGGAAGTCAGAGGTAACCACAGAGTTCCCTCTGTTCCAGAACATTTCTTCCTATGACATGATGTCACATTTTCTTCCCACTTGCCCTGACAGCCTTCGCAGGCAGCCTCTGCTAAGAGGCAGGCAGGCAGGGAAGGTGGCCTGTTTTCCCCAGCCCCGGACAAGATGCACTTAGATGATCTGGGGAGAAATGTCAAGGATGGCTTAGCTTTTCCAGTGAGCACATCTATGCCCACTCAATCCATCCATGAAACATATTGATTTCCTTCTGTCCTCCTCCCTGCCATTACCCCCCACCCCCATCACTGAACTCACCTCATTGTATGTTTGTCTCCTCCATCACCGAGTGAGCAACATGACTCCAAGAGCACACTTATCCATTTTTATGTTCTAAAGTGCCCATCACAGTTCTCGGTAGAGTCGGCAAGCATCCACATGAAAGACTGAGAACCCATATGTTCAGCGTTAGGGTTGAGTTTTCTAGTATTCAGATGAGGAGAAGCAGGATGAAGAAGATGATGACACCAGCACTCACTGTACCCCAGGTTCTGCTACATCTTTTATACACAATCTTACTAAAGCCTCACACGAGCCTATGGGGTCGGAATTTCTACTAGTCACACGTCCTAGGAAGCTGAGGCTTACTGGGGTAAAATAATCTGCCCAATACTGCCCAATGAGTATCCAGAAGAAATACATCTGTTGGACTCCAGGCAACATAGTCTTAACTTCCAGAGTGTCCAAGCATTCTGGAAAGCAGATACATGGTCCAGGCCATGGTCTTTCAAAGGAGACAGGAAAGATTCCTTGAAAAATCTAGGGACCAGGTCACCTTAGCTATGAAAAGATATTTCATAGAAGACAGGGTCCCATCTTCAAGGAGGTTACAGTTACAATGAGATGGGACCCATATCCATACTACTGAGCATGACCCAGACATGTGATAGTGCCTGTCTAGATAGCCACTTATTTATCTAAATAGCCATAACTCCACCAGTGGGTGAGTGTAC
The DNA here is from genome assembly GCA_003697995.1 of Taxidea taxus jeffersonii. Classification (NCBI taxonomy): domain Eukaryota; kingdom Metazoa; phylum Chordata; class Mammalia; order Carnivora; family Mustelidae; genus Taxidea; species Taxidea taxus. The sequence goes on along the minus strand of RCUC01001991.1, from coordinate 63,101 downwards.
TCTCTATGCCCCACACTGTGCTAAGTGTTTTTTTTTTTTTTAAAGCTTTTATTTATTTATTTGTCGGATAGAGAGAGAGAGCAGGAGCGAGCACAGGCAGACAGTGGCAGGCTGAGGGAGAAGCAGGCTCACTGCTGAGCAAGGAGCCCGATGTGGGCCTCGATCCCAGGATGCTGGGATCATGACTTGAGCCGAAGGCAGCCGCTTAACCAACTGAGCCACCCAGGCGTCCCTGTGCTAAGTGTTTTACATCATTTTATTATTAACAGTCCTTCCAATGATCTTTTAAGGGTACATATCATGCTCAATTGGTAATTGAAGAAATTCTAACCAGAAGAAAGCAAGTAATTTGTGCTAGATCTCAGAGCTAAGAACAAATGGTGACTGGGGCTCTTTCAAGCCAGGTCACAGGACTTCAGACCAGAACACAAACCCCATTCTCTATGTACTCTGAACCAGGAGTTGTCGAGATCTGGCATTTATGCTGTGAGTAGAGAGTGTTTCCAAAACATACTGCTAAAAGGAGACATCTTTATGGAAAATGAAAATCCTTAGCAAAGATCTGTCGATCTGGTACCAAAGAGCTCTTCCAGGTTAATCATAATTCAGTTAGGATCCTAGGAGCATGGGACACAGAACAGATAAATATTTTATGTTCTGCCCAAACATGGTAGGTGTGCATGAGGGCCGTGTAAGACATCCTATGTAGATGGGTGATAGGAAGTAAGGGGTTGGCAGTACTATGAACCAAGGATGCTGGAAGTCTGCAGAATGGGTACTAGAATGGTGGAGATCAAGCCCACAATTTCACCGGAGACTGGCCCTGCTTAAGAAAGTGAAGAATTATGGGGCGCCTGGGTGACTCAGTTGGTTAAGCATCTGCCTTTGGCTCAGTTCATGGTCCCATGGTCCTGGGATTGAACCCCACACTGGGCTCCCTTCTCAGCTCAAAGCCTGCTTCTCCCTCTCCCTCTGCTTCTCCCCCTGCTTGTGCTCTCTTGCTCACTCTCTCTAAATAAATAATAAATAAAAAATAAATTTAAAAATGGAAGTAAAGAATTATGTCTTGGAGACTTATTCTTGGAGGTTATTCTGATTATCTTGTTATAGCAGTATAATAGCAAAATAGCTAACACTTTGGAGGACTGGATGCAAGTGTCAGGCTGCATTCTCAGTAAGTCCTCATTAAGTCCTCACAACTGGGAATGAAGTGGTTGGCTCGCAACAAAATGCATTGTGTAAATAAGTACTATCTGTATTAACCTGTGGCTTGCTTTTATTTTCAATAACAAGCCTGGGTGGCTCAGTGGGTTAAGCCCCTGCCTTTGGCTCAGGTCATGGTCTCAGGGTCCTGGGATCGAGACCTGCATCGGGCTCTCTGCTCAGCAGGGAGCCTGCTTCCCTCTCTCTCTGCCTGCCTCTCTGCCTACTTGTGATCGTTCTCTCTGTCAAATAAATAAATAAAATCTTAAAAAAAAAACAACAATATGTTTCGAGCTCTTTCTAGCTAAGGATGTTAGAATCTGCTGCATTCTTTTAAATGGCCACACATATTTGTAGTATTGATGTACCCGTATGTATAGAACCAATCTCCTATTTGGGGATATTTAGGACATTCCTATTGTCTTTCTACAAACAATAATCCAGTGAATATTTTTGTTCACATAACCCTGTGTACATCTGCCAATGTTACCAGAGGATAGGTATCAAAAGTAGAGTGTTGTCATTTTAAAAATGAAACTAAAAATCCAAGCTTTATTAATTGTTGGAGTTAACAAAACAACTCTAACTTCTGACCTAAATGGGCTTTGGGAACATTCTTCTTCTGTTTTTATTGTAAAGCTGAAAAACATCTTTTTTGAAGATAGGAGGTATAAATTATAGGCCTTCTATTTTAGATAATAGACCAAAAAGTTATGTGTAATCACAACATAGCTATAAAATTCTGTTCTGTTCTTCAGCATGAGGCAAATAAAAATTTTCAGAGTAATGAATATAATTTGGGGTGTTTTAGTAATGCCTTTCATTACTTATATTTTTCAGCTGATTTTTTTTTTGGTAGATATGTTTTTAATACACAAACACCAAAATATGGGGAGAAATGTACTTGCGAATCCTCAAGTGCTTTTATTCTTACTTTATTTTGCAACTGTTTGTATTTCGCTTCAACTGTTTTGCAAGTACTTAAGTGTGTCATTTCAGAATTAGAATGAGGTTGGTTGGGAAGGGTCAGTAGGTGGTGGGGAAATAAAGAGTTGAACTAAAATGTTAGCTCTGGGGCACACCTCCTGTAGACAAGACTCCTAGACTGTGAGAGAATTACAGATGAGCAATTCAAATGTCCAACAACAGGTGAATGGATAAACAAAATGTGGTCTCTACGTACAACGGAATATTATTCAACTATAAAGGGGAAGGACATTCCAACACATGTTACAATGTGGATGAACATGAAGGATGTTAATGTCAAGTGAAATAAGTGTAGGACAGTTCATAGAATCAGAATATAGAGTGGTGGTTGCCAGGGACTGAGGGGAAGAGGAAATGGAGACTTTTGTTTAATAGGTAGAGAATTTGTTTTGCAAGATGAAAAAGTTCTGGAAACCTGTTTCACAACAATGTGGTTATACTCAACACTACTGAAGTATACACATAAAGATGGCTAAGACAATAAATGTTATGTGTATTTCACCACAGTTTCAAAAAACTACAAATGATCTAACCCAAATAAGAAGGAATCTGCTAGACTTTGCCTAACCTTGATTTTGAGGAATCTGCCTTCTAGGGCTTACATTTAAAAATGCATTCTCACACTGAGTTGTTTTAGTTGGGTAGCCTAGACTGAACAAGTTTACCTCAAAATGTAACAGCTCAAATATAATAGAAGATCTTTACTCTCTCATGGAACAGTCCATGGCAGGTGGTAAATACATATTTGTTAAATGAATGAATAATTAAATGCGGGTTATAAGATACATATAGAAGCTATAGTACCAGATAGGAATCTCAGTTTACAAACTCCTATGTGGAAGAAATGTGATTTTATTCTTCCATAATTAGAATTAAGATATATTTTGAACCTCCCTTCTGCTGAGTTAGGTGGCCAAAACTAAATCTGAGATACCTCCTTGCCATCCTTTTGTAGGCAGAATAATGGTTCTCCAAAGATGATCACATCCTAATCCTTAGAACCTAGTACCTTACATGACAAAGGGACTTTGTAGAGGTTATTAGATTAAGAATCTTAAAATGGGGAGATCATCCTAGATTATCTGGGTGGCTCCATATAATCACTAAGGTCCTTAGAAGTGAAAGAGGGAGGCTGGAGAGTCCAAGGAAGAGAGAGATTTGCAGATGCTGCATTGATGATGGCACTGAAGAAAGAAGTAGGGACCATGAACCAAGGAATGTGAGAGGTTTCTAGAAGCTGGAAATAGATTATCCCCTAGACCTTCCAGAAGAAACCATGCCAAGCTAACACCTTAAGTTTAGCCCAAAGAAACACATTTAGACTTCTGATATCCAAAACCATAAAGTCATAAATTTGTGTTGTTTTAAACCACAAAGTTTGTGGTAATTTGTTACAGCAGCAATAAGAAACTAATACATACCCCATCGTCACTTTGCTGACACTGGTATCTAAATTCTGGATTGGGGAGACAATAGTGACACAGAGACTCGGAGTAGAGACCATCTGGATTTGCAACCCAGCTGTCACTTGCTTACTTTGTAACCTCAGTAAAGTTATGTAACCCGTCTATGAATGGTTGCCTCCTCATCTATAAATTAATGTCCTCATCTGTAAATAAGGAATCAGAGCAATACCTATCCCATTGGGTTATTGTGAGCAATAAATATGTTCATATAAGTAAAGAGCTTGGAACAGTGCCTGGTATGCAGTAAACACTATTTTTGTGGTTACTCTTATTATGTATCCTCTGACCCTAGGCCTCGATCAGTCCATGCTGGTCTCTGACAAGGAAGCCCTCACTGTTGACCATAGGCTGTCCCAGCTCTGCTTGTATTTCAATTAATTCTGCTCAGAATGCTCTCAACATCTGGAAGCATGATGCTGATTCCCATGCCGAGCTGAAACAGAAGATGTGGGTGCCTCACCCAGATCCCTTGGAATCCCTTTTATTTGTTGGTTGGTGTGCTTGTTCCCTCAGCTTCTGCTGGTGCTTTGGCTGAAGGCTCATCCCTGCAACCTTGCTGAGAGAATTGTTTTTGGGCAATGGAAACGACTCTACCCAGGGTTAAGATGCCCTCATTTGAGGTTGGGGACCCTAGGGAAAGGTATAAAAGTCTCCCTTGATAGACTCTGCAGAATCAAGGGAGATAGCCAACTCAAGCTCTGGCGCATAATTTATGTATTATATATTTGTAAAAATAATTTATGCATAAATTATGGTCCAGAGCTTAAGAGTATCTGGTGGAAGCCACATTCTTGATCTTCCCAATTCCTTCCCTCACCACACTACCGATGCCTCCTGAGAGAATGCCCTCTATCACATGCGCCCAAAGCTCTGTGGTGGACTCCATTTCCAGGGAACTTAACCTAACATGTGGTCTAAGGCCTTAAGCAGTTAGTAGGGGTTGTTTACAGCACATGATAGGTGACCCAAGAGATGGTAATGAAGAGCTGCGGGATTGCAGGAAAAGCATAGCTTTGCACTGGAGGAGCAGGGAAGGTCTCACGGAATGAGCCAACACTGGGTCTGGACACACCGAATCCACAAAATACCCTCTCACATTAGACTTTGTTCTATGGGCCACCTTCAGATGTCATTGTGTCCTGTGCACACAGAAGGTGTAATGCTGTTTTCAACCCAAACTTAGTTGCTGCAAAGTCCTTTTTTTTTTTCAAAAGCAGTAACACTTCTACCCCTTAAGGCCTCCTTATGTCATAGATGTTAAAAGTAATGCTTAAGAGCTCAAACTTTTTCTTGCACCTAGAAACAAATAAAACTTGTCTAAGACAAGTAAAATTATGCTTGTAGTTTTTCCTGAATAGATTTCTTTAAAAAAGAAAAAAGACCAAATAAGTCATTAAATTTTGAGACATTTCAGCAATTCATACTATTATCTTTTTTGTTTTATTTCCCCTTTAGGTGATATACTGCTTACTATGTAAACATTTATTGCCATAGTGTCTCAGTACTTTATGATTTTACTTCATTACATTTTCTGTAGTTTACATGTTTATGTTCCTTCCTGACTTTCCCCACTATCCAAGACAACACCTGCCTCCATTTATACTCTTCTCTCCTACACCATCCATACAAATCCTTCTTGAACATACCTTTAAAAAAACAAAAAGAACTATGGCCATTGGCAAGCTATTCTGGGAGTTGTAAGAAGATCCTATGGATTCTCTGAGAAAGGCACTCACTCTATGTCCAATGAGAGATGAAGACAACGCAGGTATTCCCCGGCTTTTTGAAAGTTCTTTTTACACCACTGTACTTTTAGGAAAGACCTACTTTAGTATCTCTTTTCACTAACTGAAAGAAATCCAAAGAAGATTTTTGTTTTGATGAAAAAAGGTGAAAATCTGGGGCACCTGGGTGGTTCAGTCTGTTGAGAGTCTGCTCTCCACTCAAGTCATGATCCCAGGGTTCTGGGATCGAGCCCAGTGTCTGGCTCCCTGCTCAGTGGAGTGCCTGCTTCTCCCTTTCTCTCTGCCCCTCCCTCCTCCACTCATGTTCTCTCTTGCTTGCTCTCTTGGATAAAATTTTAAAAAAGAAAAAAGGTGAAAAGCAAAAGTAGCATTCAGCTGTTGTTTTGCAGGGAGCCCTTCTAGAGCAGTGTTCATCCTAGCAGTGAGAGTGGCCCCACCAAGCTCCTTCCCCAGGAACCACACTCAACATCTCAGCATCTCAGCATCAAGCTGTCTTAGCTCTGACCCGTGTCTGTGAGCATCTGTGCTTTCTCTTGATTTCTCCTGTGCATCCATTAGCAAGATGTGTCCTAAGGTATCAGAAGAGCCTATGAGAGGTTATTTTTTGGGTCTGGGAATGCTAAAAAAAGTGTTCCATATAAATTGATGATAATTGTTTCTTCACTTTATGCCCATTTTGGCAGATGAAATTCCATTTCATAGGAATGCTCTAGTTTTGGAAAGCAGGGGAAACCTGTAAATCTAAAGGACAGTGTCTTCCCAGGACATGAAAGTGTTCAGTGAAAGGAGCATCCAGCAATGACCAATCATTTCTCACTGAATAGGACAAGAAAAATGGTAATTAGTGCCTCTCCATCACCCATCTGCTTTTGTATTTCCTTTTTTCTTATCCACTGACTTCTTAGCTTTTCTGGACAGTCACCAGAAACCAAACGAACCAAACTGAACTCTGGGAACTTCCTCTAAGTTTACTCAGTGAGGACACAGGCCCCTCTAGCCCAAACGGGTGACTGGCCTGCGCAGGTTGACTCCCCATAGTTGCTAAGAGGCTGCACCCCTGGACCACAGGTGCTTGTGCAAGAGAAGGTGGGTCTGGGAAGGGCACAAGAGAAGGCTCTCCTTACTTGCCCCTCTCTGTCTACTTATCCCTTAAAAACACTGGCATACATGTTTTGATGCTTTCACATTGGAAGTCTCCAACGTAATCCTTTGATTTTTGCTTGTTTAGGGTTTAAGTTGAAACTTGAAAGGAAAGAACAGGAAAGATACTTTTACTCCTTCCTCTCATTTCTCGCTTAAAAATATACAGTAATATATGCTTTGGGACTTTTGTATGGCCTTTTCTATAATTTTCTGCTTTACCCTTTTTTGTTCTAAACCGAGAATGGAGATAGACCAGAATCCAGATGCCTTACAAATTACTTCAAGGGGAAATGAGGAATTGTGCTGGTAAATACAGCATGTAGTAGTTAATCATACCGAACTATTTTTATTTCCAACAAAAGCCTTGTAAAATGTGCTGGTCATCTCCATTTAATATAGTAACAAAAACAGATGAAAAATGGAGTGATTTGTTCAAAACTCATCACATTCATGGCAGAGGCAAAGCAAGAAAGCAATAACTCTTTGATCTGAACCCAGAGAGCCTGTATAGCTTCCAGTTTAATGGGGGAAAAAGTTGTGAGTACACGTCTTTGAACATTAAATGAATACAAATATAACTTCCAGTGCATTTACTAATTCTCAGAGAATGCAGCCTCCAGTTCTAAAGTCAGTTTCAACATTTGGAATGTTTTAGCACAGTCTCAAGTAAACCTTCATCTAGGTTGTTATTAGCAACATTACTATACAAGAGGTTGTTCTAACTAAAAAGAAATTGAATGCTTATAGATTTTTTCCCTGACCCCACTCCTTATGCACATTGGTGTTTCCTATTGTCCATTAAGGGAAGAAAGTCATCTTCAACAACTTCCACCTAATACTCCTGTGAACCTTCATGGCTCACTTCTTAGATACGTACCTTGGGAGCATGAAAGCTGTGCAGGAGAACCGTAACTCCAACCCTGTCCTTAAAAAACAAGTATCCATTAGCTTATGACAAAGGATCCATGGTGAGAATGTTAAAGGCAAGCAAACTGAGAGGTATCGTGCAGAAAATTTCACCAGAGAAGAAGAGCATTAGAATATAGTAGGTATCAATGACACTAATTATGGTCTTTCTCAGAAATACCAAGTTTGGTTAGGTTTCCTGGCTCATTTTTATCCTAATTCTTTACAAATATGAATACAAAGATCACTTTTATTACTAGATTAAATATCTATCCAAGAGTGTGATCTTGTATTTGGGTTACAGGTAGGGATTTTTCGGTGCACTGTTCTTAGCTTGTAATTAGCTAAAACAGAACTACAGCCTATTCAATTATTTTTGCTCCTTGTTTCCCTGTTACTAAAGAAGTTCTAAAAAACCCTGAGAATTAAATTTATAATTTGTAATTCATTCTTTGGTTGTCACTTCTGTTGTTATTATTTAAAACAATCACAATTCCTAATTTCATCCATATATCTATTCCCTCCCCTAGGCTCATTAGGGACAAAAATAGATTGGGTAAACTTAAATTAAATTGAATTAAATTAATGCAATAATTTTTCAGCGGAGAAAGAACCACCAATATTCTCTATGCTCTTAATGACCCCTGACATTACCACATCAGGGCTCTGACATGGTCCAAAAGATAGGCAAATGTTTTACAGGCTGATAAAACATTTCACAGACTCAGGTTCAAAACCTTGGTCTGCAACACTAATTTAAACTAATTTGAGTTTATGATCTTTAGGGAGATTTGCGATCCACGTGCATATTATTATTACAATAAATTATTTCCCAGTAGGAGTGGATATAAAGGAAATGAGCATGATTCCATGACCAGGTAGAAGGAAACTTTCTAACGAAAACAGTCGAGGGTTGGAATGAGAAATATTTTCCCAGACATATCTTAAAATGAGTTGGATATTTATTTGTCCTGAGTGGTTTCATTGAAACATCTCTAGACGCTGAGCAGTGGGTTATATAACTCTGAAGGATCTTCCTGTTTCTGCGATCTGATGATAAATCTCGGAGCAGTATATTAGAGCTGTGTTCTCAAATGTGGGGTGAGGTCTTCTCGCCTTTGACTTCAGTGAGGAAAAATATATTTCAGAGTTTGTCTTGCTAGGCTTCTCTGTCACTCTTCCTGCCTGAAGACAGTGAAGACAAATACAGTTATCAATAAAGGTGGAAAAAAAATATTGGATCCCTACCTCATACCAACACAAAAATCAATTTTATGTGGATTTAAGATTTATATGTCAAATGCAGAACTTTAAAACTTTTCGAGCTCTGTAGGTGAATATCTTTCTGACTATGGATCTTTTAAGCAGTACTTAAAATTTTTAAATTTTAAATTATTATCATTTTTAAATTTTTTTTGGTATTTTTTAAATTTAAATTCAATTACCCAACATGTAGTACATCATTAGTTTCAGATGTAGTGTTCAGTAATTCATCAGCTGCATATAATACCCAGTGCTCAACACATTGCATGCTCTGTTTAATGGGAATTTCAACTACATTAAAATAAAGAACTTTTACTCATCAAAAGACACTTTCAAAATTAAAAAGATAAGACACACGAGGAAGAGACAGTATTTATAATACACAAAGTAGAGAATATTGTTACGAGCATATAAAGAACTCTTTCAATTTAATAAGAAAAAGACAAATGGGGTGCCTGGGTGGCTCAGTGTGTTAAGTTTCTGCCTTCGGCTCAGGTCATGATCTCAGGGTCCTGGGATCAAGCCCCACTGAGCAGAGAGCCTGCTTCCCCCTCTCTCTCTGCCTGCCTCTCTACCTACTTGTGATCTCTCTCTGTCAAATAAATAAATAAATATATTTATTAAAAAAGAAAAATAATAATTCAATAAAATAAATAGGCAAAAGAATGAAGAGGCATTTCATGGAAGAGGTAACACACATAGCCAAAAACATTTGAAGAGATAGATGCTCAAGCTTTTTAGTAAGAAAGGAAATGCAAATCAAGACTAGGAAGTACCATTTTATACTCATTTAATCAACAAAAATTAAGAAATAAGACAATACCAAATATTGGAGAAGATGTGAGTCAAAAGAATCACTTGTACATTTCAGGGAGGAGTATAGATTGCTACATCCATTTGGGAAAATAATTTGGCTTTATCCTGTAAAGTCATATCTCATGACCTGGCAATTCTATTCCCAGGTATATACTTGTGTACCAGCCAAATATTTTTATTTTTAAGAGTATCAAAAAAAAAAAAAACTCCACCAAAAAACCCCCCAAAACCAAACAACACAGATATTTACACCAGCAAAGTAGATAAATTATTCTGTGGCATATTCATCCAATAGAATGAGTGAACTATACATACCATAATATGGATGAATTTTAGTAACATAATGCTGAGAAATCGCATGTCCAAGATATAAAGTAAGCAAACTAAACAACATATAGTTTATGTGTATATAAAAGTTATAAAGACAAAAATTAGGATACTGAATGTTTCTGGAGTTGAGGTCGATAGCACATTGGTAAGTTTAATTTGAGGGGCAGGAGTTCTTAGACAGGATGGCAGAGTCATAGGTTTTCGTTAAATAACTAAACAAAAACAAAGTAAAACATAAATGAAAGTATGAAAAGATTGCCACCCCCAGACCAAGGATGATAGCATGTGTGAACCAAGGAGTATGATTAACCAGATTTTGTATATATGAGGTCTCCCTAAGCCCTGAAAAGAGAATAAATAAAAATAGAACTAGCAATTTCATTGGTTTCATTTGTACTTTTATAGTATTTCAAAGATACAAAATACATAGATCCTAGATGACTTAACAGTATTTTTACCTAATTCCCCCCGATTTTGTCACTTCTTAGTGTTTCATTTTTTACTTCCAGCTGGAGAAATGGGCAAAAGAGAAACCACTTACATGTTTTTCTCAAAAATCAGTAGTGAACCTAGAAAAATGACTTCCTAGGCTTTTAGCTCTATATCCAGCAAAACACCAGTTCAGACTTCACCCTAATTAGCACCAACAACATGCACAGTTCTTTGAGTTTTTCATTTTTGCCTGTGGGGTTACTTTTTTTCTTAATCTTGCTAGGGGGTTAATACTTCCATTAATCTTTTCAAAGAACTGACTTTTTGCTTTGTTAGTTTTCTCTACTGTTTGTCTATTTTCTATATAATTAAACTTGACTTCACTATTTCTTTCTTCCTACCTATTTGAGTTTACTTTGCTTACATTTTATACCTTTTTTAAAAAAAGACTGTATTTATTTGAGAGAGTGTGTGAGCATGAGCAGGAGGAGGGGCAGAAGGAGAAACAGACTCCCCCACTGAGCAGAGAGTCCGGTGAGGGGCTCCATGCCAGGACCCTGGGATCGTGACCTAAGCCAAAGGCAGACACTTAACCAATTGAGCCACCCAGGTGCCCCCCTTTTATACTTTTTTAAGTTGGAAATTTAGGGAGTTAGTTTTAAGCCTTTGCATCTAATGCAATCTTTTAAGCTAGACATTCTCTCTAAATACTGCTTTAGTTATATTTCACAAACTTAACACATTATTTTCATTTTAATTCAATTAAAAATCTTTATAAAATACCTTGTGATTTCTTTTTTGATCCACTAGTTATTTAAAAGCATGTTACTTAATTTCCAAATGTCTAGGCCTTTTCTAACTATCTTATCATTATTACTTTCTTATTTGTTATTAGTTTTTAGTTCGTTTCTGCTATAGACAGAAAACATATTCTGTAAGATTCAAATCTGAAATTTACAGAAACGTATTTTATGACCTAGTTTATACATCCCTTGGTGAAGTATGGTATAACTTGGCAATGTCCTGTGTGCACTTGAAAAGAATGCATAGTCTGCCATTGGTGGGTATAGTCCTCTGCAAATGCCCATAAGGTTAAGGTTACTGATAGTTTTGCTTATATCCTCTATATCCTTATTGATTTTTAAATCTATTGTATCAATTACTGAGAAGAGAGTATTAAAATATCCAGGTATGATTGTCTCCCATAAATTCTGTGAGTTTTTGCTTTGTGTCTTTTGAAACTCTGTTACTAGTTCACCTATATTTATGTATTCCTGAGGAAGTGACACTTTAACATTAGGAAATGTCTTTTTCAGTCTTTTGTAACAATGTCTGAAGTCCACTCAGTCTGATAATTTCTTAAGTTTACTGTTTATCAGGTATACTTATTCTATTTCTTCACTTACAACCTATTTGAGTTTTTATATATAAAAGTGCATTTCTTATAAAGTACCTATAGTCCAGTCTTACTTTTCTTTTTTTTTTAATATTTTATTTATTTATTTGACAGAGAGAGAGATATCACAAATAGACAGGCAGAGAGAGAAGGGGAAGCAGGCTCCCCGCCAAGCAGAGAGCCCAATGTGGGGCTCAATCCCAGGACCCTGAGATCATGACCTGAGCCAAAGGCAGAGGATTAACCCACTGAGCCACCCAGGTGCCCGCAGTCTTACTTTTCTTAATCCAGACTGATTTATGCTTTTAATTGGTATGTGTAGTCCATTTGAATTTAATGTCAGTATTGCTATAATTGAGTTTAAGTCTACGATCTTGCCCATTTTATTTTATCTGCCACATATATGAAACAGGATGAGTAACCATCCCAGGAAACACATCAGTCCCAGGCATACCAGAAGACCTGGCCACCCTGAGAGCACAGTATGCATCCTTACCTTATCAATTTCTAATTCAAATTAATTTTGTACCTCTTCATATAAAATGTTAGAACCATAAGTATAATTCCACTTACTACCACTCCTCCATTTTTTTTGCCACTGCTGTCTTGGATTTCACTTGGAATTATAAATTCCAAACTAAAAATAAAATTACTTTTGTTATGAACAATCAAGTGTCTTTTAAAGAAATTAAGAAAAGAAAAAAATGTAAAATATTTACCATTCCTGGTGTTCGTCACTCCTGCCTATGGATTTAGTTTCCATTTGGTATCATTTCCCTTCAACCTGTAGAATGTCTTTTAGTATTTCTTATAGTGCATGTCTGCTGGCAGTGAATTCTTTCAGCCTTAGTTTGCCTGAAAATGTCTACTTCATTCTCATTTTTCAAAGGCAGTTTCACTAGATATTGAATTCTCTGTTGACAGTTGTGTTTTGTCCCCTCTAGCACATCAAGATAATCTTCCACTATCTTCCAGCCACCAAAGTTGCAGAAAAGAAGTCATCTGACACTCCTATAATTAGTTCTTTGTGTCTAATGTGTCTTTTATTTTTGACTTTTTAAAGATTTTCTCTTTATCTTTGTTTCCCTCCAACTTGGCTGTAATATGTCTAGGTGTGGTTTTTCTTTGTATTCATCCCACATACTATTTGTTGAGTTTCTTGTATCCAAATTTGGGGAAATTTCAACCAATACTTTCAAATATTATTTTCTACACCTCTCGCTCCTCTCTCTCAATTTCTCTTTTTCTCTCCCTCCCCATCACTTCCTCTCTCCTCCCATCCAGTCTCTTCTCTTTTAGGACACTAATAACCATATGTTAGACCACTTGATATTGTCCCACAAGTTACTGACACTCTGGTCATTTTGATTTTTTTCCCTGATGTTTTACTTTTCAGTTCTAAGATTTTCATGACTCTTATTATTTCCATTTATGTGTAAATATTCCTTATTTGTTTGTCTATGTGTCTATTCCAGTCCTTGAAATATGTGTAATTGTTATTTTAAAGTCCTTATTGGTTAAATCTAACATCTTGGTCACCTCAAAGTCTATTTTTACTGACTACTTTTTTTTTTTCTTAATCATCGGTCACATTTTCCTATTTCTTTGCATGTCTAGTAATTATCGATGGCATTCTGGATATTATGGGTGATATGTTGTAGGGAGGTTGGATTATTGTGCCTTCCTTCAAAGGGTGCTGAATTCGGGCACTCAGGTCTCTCGGTCCTTTGAGCATCCAACTCTTGATCTCAGCTTGGGTCTTGATCTCTGGGTCATGAGTTTGGCCTTGCATTGGGCTTCACACTAAAGTCCACTTGAAAGAAAGGGAGGAAAGGAAGAAAGAAGAAGGAAGGAGAGGAAGGAGGAATGAAAGAGAAAGAAAGAAAAAAACAATAACAAATGGTGCTGAACTTTGTTCTGGCAGGCAGTTACAATACTGCTAGATCTTTGTTTTCCTGTCAGGCTTGATTTTATGCTCCGTTAAAGTGATTCTATTTTGATTTTATCCTTTGTCCTAGGGAATGGCTAGAACTTACTCTGAAGATGTGATCTTTCTCTGATTTTAACTGAATCCAGTGACATCTCTACTCTAGCTGGATTAGGACTCCAACATCTACCAGCACTATAGAATGTCTAGTATCTTTATTCTGCTTTTAGCCTCATAGTAGCTGTCTTCTATTGGGCTTCTAGCCCTCTCCAAGGATCCACACAGACTTCAGAGGTCACCCTCTGTCTAGCTAAAACCTTTCTGGTACCCTGCTCACACATTTCAGCATTCTGCAGCCTCATCTCTCATCTCATCTCCTCAACAAAGCAAGACTGCTCTTTGGGTTTTCCCTCCCTGAGTCATGGTCCAGAAATCCCCCCCCCCCCCCCACACACAAAGTTAGGGTATCCATGAGTGTCCCTTTGTTTGCTTCCTTTCTCCCAAGAATCACAATCCTGCACTGCCTGTTATGCAATACTTTAAAACAGCTAGTTACCTCATATATTTTGTCCAATTTTATAGTTGTTTATGATAGGTGGGCAAACTCAGTAACAATTACTCTAGTCTGGCCAGAAGAAGAAGTGACATTACTTGATTTTTATAAGCTTTCATTTTGTTTTAATAAAAACTTTGAATTTTTTATGGTGCTGCAAAGCAAATTGAATTATGACTAACATTCACAGTTCAGAGATCCAATTTCTCATGTTTTTGCAAAGCTGTCACATCCCCAATGGCTACAAGTTTTTTCCCTCTCACATGTCAGAACATTTCTCTGGGACATTTGTGCCCCCCCCCCTTCTACCCCACTCCCAGTGCTTCCCTTCTCATGTCCACTTAGGCACCCTATCCCCAAGGTTTCTTATCATTCACATCTTCTAAAATATTCATCTCAAAACTTGAATCCCCAAAATCCTTATTAAGGGCTCTTAAAAGTCCAGTGTCCAGTCATCACTTGTGTATTATGAAAATGCTTCTTGAATCTGTTTATATTTTCATTCTAAGCCATATTTGGGAAAAAGATCTCCAGAATGTAATTCTTCTTACTTTTATGCATGTTTAGAACTTTTTATAATAAAATATAGAAAAAACAAAAAGAAGTTTCTAAGAGTTCATGATTAGTTCTCTCTTATTTGTCCTAAAACTATTTCCTCCAAGAGCTAAGTCATGCCCTCTGGTTCCAAATCCAGAATTTCATGTACAAGTCTGACCTCTCTCCAAGATTACTTTAATGACTATATAAACATCAGTCACTGTCCTGCTATCCCTTATCTTGTCTGAACACTACTATTTCATTTAGCCTCTCCTCATTGGATAGCTCCTAAATCCGTGGTCATTGTTTTTCTATAGAGTCTTCAAATGTCCTTTATCCTTCTTCCTGAAGTATAGTAAGTCCATCTGCTCCTGATATTCCAGGAGAGCCCCTATGATGAATATGTACAAGAAGGAAATGAGCATCATACAACAAGGAGGTTCTGAGTTTACCTTGAGGTCCTCTTTGACCTGAGACACACAGTAGTGACAGAAAAAATATCCAAATTATGTTCTCTGATGACAACACGAGTCATTGGCACTTGATTATAAAAAGATAGATTAAAAACCTACATCTACAGAAAATAAAAACACATTAAAAACAAAACTGGAAACTCCCTTAGTGAAATATTTATGAATTTTGCTTAAACCTTTAAAAAGCCCACAGGTAATTAATGCCTCAAATTTATGGAAGAGATTCCAGAAGACTTTTAAAACTTCCAGACACATTGGGATGGGAATCCTGGTTCTAAAACTCATCAGTTGGATCAGTTTGGGCAAATGATGGAAACTCCTAGAACCACAATTTCTAGTCTGTGACACAGATGTTCATTAGTTTGCATAATGTTTTCCCTGAAAAGTTCACCTTGCAAATAACTCTTGCTCTTTAAACCTTTTCTGTTCTCACTTAAATGGGCTTCAAAGCAAGATCCGTTGGCCTGATGCCACAGCTCTGTCCAGCCATTCTGCCATAATTTCAGTAGTTTATTTCCCTTTAGAAAACATGAAAAATAGCTTAGGAGAGGCCGTGAAAATGCCAGTCCTTAACACACACTCCCATTTGTACCCTAATTCCCCAGGAAGAATCCAAAAGGACAATGGGCCACAAAATGTCTGTAAGGCAGAAGATACTGTCTGCTCTATGTCCATTGCTAACTTTTTCTGATTCTTTCTGCAAAGGCCAAGGCGGGTATATCTTCCCTGACCTTAAGGCTGAGAACCAGGGAAGAGAGGGACTTCCTCCAGGTGGCCTGGCAGGGAGGCAAGAGAAATGACAGCATGCCTGCCTATCTGTGCAGACACATGAACAAAACCCCTATGCCTTCCCCCAACCAGTGGATCTCCATCACAAGAACACTCTGATCAGTGAGATCGGAGACCAAACCAGCCAACAATGCAATATAACACCTATTGAAGAAGTAGGCATCCAGCAGCCCGAGAGAGGAAAAACTATTAGATCATATACCTAAGAAAATAAAACTGCTAGAGGAAACAGATGGAAACATTAGTTTTAAAAAATTACACTTAAAGAACACAGTTGCATTTGCAAATAAATAATATTAGTTGATAATAAAACATAAGATTTCCCAATAAAAAATTCAGAAGGTAAGTTAAAGGAGAAGTGCTCACTGCTGTTAAGACCTGAATTAATGGTCTGGAAATTCATGAACACGAGCAAGCAAAAACATGAGAAGAATAGAAATGATATCAGAAGAGATAAGAGATTTGGAGAATATATTTAGGACATTTAACAAGCAAGTATCAAGAGTAACAGGTAAATAATAGGAGTTCCAGAAAGAAAACAAGTGAGGAACATAAAATAATAAAGCTAACAAAACAAAACAAAACCCTGCAATTAAAGAAACAAACTAGGAAACTTTGACTTGAGCAGAAAGACCAGAGCCTGAAAACTGAAAGGTACATTGATAAGAAATCACAAGGTTGTAGGTATATCCTGGTAAAACCCCTCAATTCTAAGGATAACTGAGAAATCTTAAAAGCTCTTAAACTGAAAGAACAAATTACCTAAGGGGAAAATGCATAGCCTCAAGTGCTTTTATTATTATTAAAAAAAAAAAAAAGATAAAAGAACTTAGAATCCATTTAGAAACTGGAAGAGATCAATTTTTAAGAACAAAAGAAAGGAAGAAGGAAATGAACTTACAGAGCACAAAAAGAGTAAGGATAAGTAAATGTAAAAGTTAACCTAAAGATGATGAATAACAGGGGCACCTGGGTGGTTCAGTGGTCAAGTGTCTGTCTTTGGTTCAGGCCAAAAGACAGGACTGAGCCCCACATAGGGTTCTCTGCTTAGTGGGAAGTCTGCTCCTCCTCTCCTACTCCCCCTGCTTGTAGTCCCTCTCTCCCTGTCTCTCTCTATCTGTCAAATTTAAAAAAAAAAAAAACCAACCTTAAAAAAAAAAAGAAGATGAATAGCAAAAGAGATAAATCTCCAGAGCCAGATGAGAAAGAACTGTCAAAGACAAGGTAAGGAGTGAGAGAAGAATGCAGGAGAAACTTTAAGAGTCATAAGAGAAGGCTTAGCTCTCTAGATGCAAATATATGGCAACAAGTTTTAAAACCTCGAGGATAACAATAACTTTCTGGTGAGATACAAATGACAAATTGACTCAAGAAGAAATAGTAAGCTTAAATAGACCTAATTATGGCAGAAGAAATGGTGGTAAAAGAGCTACTACATAAACAGGTACCAAGATTAAGTGGGTTTCCAAAATGATACTATCCAATCTCTACAGAATGGATTCTTTTAACGCTGCTCCAACTAGTCTAGGCCAGAAAGGAAATACAGAAAGCTACCAATTCATTTTATGTCATCAGCCCAACATTAATGCCATTGCCTGATCAAGTAAAAAATGAGGTGAAAAAATTATAGAGCTTTCAAATAAGATGCACAAAATTCTAAGCAAAATACTAGCAAATATTATCAATTTCTTAAGAACAGGTGCCCTAAGATCAAGCAAGTGTTACTAAAGGAACATGGAAGTGACTCACTATTAGAAAACCACCCTCAGGGAACATCAACACAATCTAGTACGTCAGCCAACTAGGGGATAAAACCCATAGAATCATCTTATAAATCTTAGAAAGGCTTTGATAAAATTCAACAACCATTTTATTTTTAAAGATTGTATTTATTTATTTGACAGAGAGAGAGAGATCACAAGTAGGCAGAGAGGCAGGCAGAGGGAGAGGGGGAAGCAGGCTCCCTGCTGAGCAGAGAGCCCAACATGGGGCTTGATCGCAGGGCCCTGAGACCATGACCTGAGCTGAAGGCAGAGGCTTAACCCACTGAGCCACCCAGGTGCCCCTCAACAACCATTTCTAATAAAAACGCATAATAAATAACAAAACTTTTGATCTACCGAAGACTACCCCCCAAACCAACCACAGCCATCATTCTAAATGATAAAACACAGGGCCCTAAGTTCTTTTCATTAAAATCAGAAGCTAGAGCAGAATACCTTGTTATCACCATTACTGTTTATAGCTCTTCTGTTGTTAAATAAGTGCCATAGGCCTTGGAGAAGGGAGTAAAGCCATACTTTTTGCTGATGATATCATTGTACACCTAGAAAGCCAAGAGACTCCAGGAAAAAAATGTACTAGCTTAATTAAAGAATTTTTAAGATGGTAGCATACAGAGTAAATACTGAAAGATAAAACAGTTTTCCTCTAGCCAAAAGTTCCTAAATGAAAACAGGGGAAATACTACTTATAATAGTGATAAAGTATATATAAATGGTGGGAATGTATATAAAAAGAAATTCACAGGATCCATAAGAAACTATAAAACCTTATTAACTAATAGTTATAGATCTGAGCGAAGTTGAAGACAACATTTTCTGGTTTGAGAGACCTTAATATCATGAAAAATGTGAATTGTTCTGAAACCAAAATATAAGCCTAGTTGAATTTTTTTTTAAGATTTTAGTTATTTATTTGAGAGAGGGAGTGAGCAAGCAAGAGAGAGAGCAACAGAGAGAGAGCACAAGCAGGGGGAGAAGCAGACTCCCCACTGAGTAGAAAGCCCAATGCAGGGCTAGATCCCAGGAAACTGGACTCATGACCTGATCCAAAAGCAGATGCTTAACCAACTGAGCCACTCAGGTGCCCCAAGCCTAGCTGAATTTCAGTTGGAATTCTAAAATGGTTTATTTTGTCTAAAATATCCTAAAATTAATATGGATAAGCAGGTACCCCCAAATACCCAAGAAAAACCTGAAAAAGAAAAAGCAAACAGTATGTGGTAAAGAAGAATAGGGATATTGGAAATACCAGAAGGTCCTACATCATCAAGGTAATCAAATGAATATGGTGTGACATGAGAACAGACACACAGATCCTTGGATAGAATACAGATTTGGAAGTAGATGGCCCCATGTATAAGAATACATGTAAGATGGATTAATACTGTAGTTGTAGATGGATAAATTAATAGCAATCATACAAGAGCTCTTACAAGAAAAGAGGCATGTTGTCTTGTAGAAAAATGAGAGGATGTGAATTGACAGTTCACAGAAGACCAACTCCAAATATAACGAACACGTGAAAAGATGCGCAGAAGCACTAGTAGGCAGGAAAACGCCCATAGCATGAGCAAAGAGGTGTCACTTCATACTCATCAAACTGGCCCAAAAGAAAACTAACACTGATTGCTGGCTGAGGCGTGGAAAAAAGGAAAAGATACTCTCAAACCTCACTGGTGGGAGTGTGAGAACTTTTTGTGTTGTTGTAAAACTGTCAAACAACATATCATGAAATTAAACACATTTATACTCTCCAACTCCGCAACCCTACTCTTGGGAATCTAGCCCACAGAAAGAAAATCACCCATTCATTAAGGAAATATGAAAAAGGTATTTCCTGTAAGACTGTTTGTAGGAAACAACTGGAAGCAGAAAGAATGTCTTTTACAGGGAAACAGCTGGATGGAGTACGAAATACCCACACCAAAGGGAAATATGCGACCATTAAAAAAATGAATAGAAGTTCCATCAAGGGACTCTGAGGAATTTCTACAAGATGAAGAAAGTGTTCAGTGGTAAAACACGTAAGAATGAAACAAACAAAAACCCCTCCTGTGTGGGTTGTGTGTGTGTGTGTGTGTGTGTGTGTGTCCTTTTGGGTAAGGTACATGAGAAGGGAGGGAAAGGGGATGCGGCATTCACAAAGGTCACGTGGGGTGTACCTGAGTGGAGTAGGGGCGGGGAAGGCAGGGAAAGCAAGAACTACTTGGGGTGCTGTAGCACTGGGGGGAATTCTGCAGAGAACTTCCTGTCCTTTGTCCTGGCATTACTATTAGCTGTAAGAAGAGCAAAAGTAGGCATTTGGAGTCCCTACTCCGTGATAGTTGTTTTTTTTTTTCCCTTTCCAGAAGGATTTTTTTTTTTTTTAATTTCCATCTGAATTCAAAGGGATGGTTTCTTGTTTTCACAATCCAATTCTCTTCGCTTTTATTTCAGAATTTGCCATGTTGGAATTTTGTACTAGGTTTTTCTTTGGGTTTAAACTTGGTATGGTGCACAGGGTTTTTTAAAGAGAGAATGATGGGTGCTTTCGTTTCCTATGTCCTCCTAATGCTATTCAGTTTTGTCGTTGTTGTTCATACTTTGAGCTACAACAGAACATGTTTCTACCAGTAAGTTTTACCAATACTCAAATATCCTATCCTAGATTATAATTAATAGGTGAACTGATTGTCTTAAAGGTCTGTTATTCAGTCTAGGAGACTCCGGGAAGGCGACCTGGAGGGGGTGTGTGACTCACAGTAGGCACTCAAATATTTGCTAGTGAGGACACTTCTAAACGGACACTGAAGGGGCAAGTGGGACTTAGCCAGGCAGAGAACGGGGTGAACAGGTCATTCCAGGCAGCGGAAATACTACTCAGGACAACGGGGATTTATAACAAGTGGCATTTATTGAGATAACTGGCACTGATATTGAGTTCACTAAAGTAGCTTACTAAACAGTTTGTCTACATTAATTCATAGACTCCACACATTCACCCTATTATGTCCAATCTACAGGCGAGAAAACCGAGGCTTAGATTCAGTGGTCTGCTCAGGGGTCAAGGCCTCTTAGAATACAGTGAGAGGTGGAAGTGGGACTAAAGCCCTGGTCTGTCTGTCAGCAAAGCCTACGCTGTTATTCAGGGCAGTGTAGGGGAATAGCAGGTGTAAGAGGATACATTATGTCTCCTTCATGTGTTGGATTACTTCACAGCTCGTCCAGGCATGACTGTCTTACCTGTTTACATTTAACTACCTGAAAGAATTTAGTAACATTTTCACACCTGGATATTGTGCACTTTGCTTTCTAGATATTTTAGAAAAATATTCAATGAAATAATTTCCTGCATTAACCTGTCATAATTCCAGCATTAATACTATTCTAGTCAGAGAAATATCAATGCATTCTATTCTGCTTTTAGAGGTTTTAAGATACCTCGCTCTCCTGAACAAAGAAAGCATTTCCCCTAGGGTAATTCAATAGTTAAACCATCTTCTTCTTTACATGTTATTTTTTTCCCTCACAAACCTGAATAATTTTTAAAAATAATTTTTATACTAGTTTGTCTTCATTAAGACTGTTCTTTACCTACATATGCCTTATCCAGCCCTAAATGGTGAGGATTTCATCCTACTCAGAGTGAAGATAGTCAAAACTATGATTCATTTTCATCTCTGTCTTTGGGATCATTTGTTGACCAGGAACAGAAACCCTCTATACCACCTAAAGAAAAATTAAAAAAAAAAATTACCTTAAGGACAGTAAAATATCTCACAGATCCTAAAGGAACAGATTTGATTTCAGTCTCAAAAGAGCTAGAAAAGGAACAGGAAAAAAAAAAAGTCAGGAACCTACATTATTCTGGAATCACGTGTCCTCTATTTCTACTTCTTTCTGTTTACCTGCTTTATTCTTTCCCTTGTACGTCAAACAGTCTTTTCTATTTCATCACATGACGACACCTTGGCAGTTCTGGATGACTCCCAGATGGACGTACAGTTGAGCTCAACTCTGAGCTCCTTGGCTGAAGTGACCTGAAGGGTGGATCTGATTGGCCAGTGGCCACTAACAAATTGCCTCTCCCCACACCCAGCCCTGGTCTACATAACTGTGATCTGGAGGATGTGGGGCAATTTAGTGTACAGTATGTAGGGCTGTCCTTCAGGGCCTTGGAAAAAATAAATGTCTGAGAACAGTGAGTGGGATTAGAGCCAGCTGCCATCAAAGTAATAGCCTACAGATAACAGTAACAAGAGCAGTACTATTTTACATAAAATCATCCAGGGTTATATTTTCCAGTTCAAATGGATATAAACAAATGCAATGCAAGTGACCTGAAGATACCTTTGTGGAACCTTGCTAAGTTCATATATCCAAGTATGACTCTTAGGTAAATGTTCGATGCCCCTGAATGAAGTAGTCGATACATAACGTTTTCTTTAAAATTTCCATTTCTGACTTTAGGATGAAATTTGAGATGGACCTGAGTCACAGCCTTGCGATTTGAGGGCGACTCTTAATTTAAAAGTTAGCCAGCTTCTCTGGCAAAGGAGTGATGGAGGTGAATGAAGAGAACAGTGGAAATACTGAGGCTAAGAATAGATTATTTTGGATGGCCTGTAGATTTTTGTCATGGCCTCAGCTCACTTGCCATTATTAGCTTGGGTAATTAAGAGCTGGCCGGCAGGATTTCCTCTTATTCTCAGGTTCTATCATCTTTCAAGTGAATTTAGTCAGGGCTGATTCTACTAAATAGATTTCTAGCTTGAGCCCCTGGTAACAGTCCAGGGAATGCCAAGCAGAGAACAACCAAAAACAACAAAGTGGCATCTTTGTCCCTCTGCAGTTTCCTACTGTGACAGCTCACCTTGGGCCACAGCACCTGCTTGTCCATGGTAATAATGTGATATCACTAGGTACCCTAATGACAGGGTCCAGTGCGTCAGCTTGGCTGAAAAATATGTCTCAAGTACCTTTCATTTCTATTTTCTCGTGTTCTGTTCCTTCTAATTACCTTCCCCCCTTTTATTTACACGTCTGCGTTTCTGTCTCTATATTCTGTTCATCTTCTGTATTTTCCTCCTGGATTCCTGAGGTAGGCTGTTTATTCCTTCAGCATTCAGTGAGCTATTTGAGGAGTGATTGATTTTGCTAGTTTACTTGCTGTGCCCCTTAAAGCACAGCCCTCAAACGGAGGATCTGAAAACACAAGATCATTATGGAGGAGCCTTTGGCTTTAATCACTTACTACCTTTCATTTATTAGGTATATGCCACAAAATTCCATGGAATTTTATTCATTTAAAAAAAGTTGCAGTTAGCAAAAGACACACACAGGCTGCTGTAGACTGAATGTTTGTGCCCCTGCATCTCCCTCCTCATTCCCCCCCACCCCCCATTCATAGGTTGAAATCCTCATCTCCAGGGTGATGGTATTTGGTGGAGGGGCCTTTAGGACAGGATTAGGTCATCAGAGTGCAGCCCTCATGGATCACACTAGTGCTCTCATCCAAAGGGCTCCAGAGAACTCCCTTACCACGTGAGGACAGGGCAAAAAGAGAGCCATCTATGAACTAGGAAGCCTGCCCTCACAGAATTTACCAGCTACTTGATCTTGGACTTCTCAGCATCCAGAACTGTGAGTAATAACATTTTGTTGCTTATAATCCATCCTATGATATTTTTCTTATAGCAGCCCAAACAGACTAAGACACAGACCTTTGTCATTTCCAAGTTGAGGCATGTTCCTAGCACCATGGAACATCCCTTGGCCCCTACTACCACCCCCACTCAGCACAGGCCACTTTTTTGTACCCAGCTCTCACGTGGGTACTTTTACTCTTAGTGTCTTTTATATCTCCAGGTTATCCTTCTGGTCATGCCTGTTATGCATTTGAACACAAGATCTGAATATTTATTTGTTTTCAAATACCTGATATTGTGTGACTCTCACAACAGTAGCATCCCCTATTTACACATACTTTCAATGCTGCATTATCATTTATACAACACAAGTCCCTGGGAGTCTTGAAAACACAGAGCTTGGGGGACATTTTCAGGTGCAAGGACATATATGTTCCTTGAACAGGTGCATGTGCTTACTGATTTTTATCGATGTCTCCCCAAGCTGAATCAGGGAGCAGCCATTATGCTTCTGTTTAAGTAGATGCCTCGATAAACAGCAATAACTTAGAAAGGCAGCAAATGAGGGCATTTCCCCCTCCTCACTGGAGTTCTGATTTATTTGATGTTTGTAACTGTTGGGGAGAAGGAAGGTGCAGCCTTGCCCAAGCCTGAGAAGCAGACTAGATCTCTATTGAAGGTAGAGGCAACATTTTATAGCTCTTTGCATTTCTCTCACATTGCTCATTTTCCTTTGGAAACTCCTTTTAGAAGACCCTCTCTCCCCAATCTCATGAAATTCTTCAAGGCGCAGAGAATCCATCTTAAAAATATGGCTGTAGTTGATCCTTCCAAAAACCAAGCTAGACCTACATTGACCCACCATTGCCAGCTCAGTTTCTGTGGAATTAGAAACGTCTGATGATACAACTTCCAGTTCTCTTGATTTTTCCTTCCTTCCTTCCTCCCTCCCTCTCTTCCTTCCTCCCTTTCTTTTTTTCCTCCTTTGCTCACTTTTCTATATTTCTGCATTACCTCTTGGACTGTCAATGCCTTAGATTTTCCCCGGAGAGCTTGGTGGATGGCATCCAACACCAAAAAGCTGGATACCTCTGACTTTGAGCTGTAACTTTCAGGTCCCTAAATTTCTTTCTTTGAGGTTTATTGCAGTGAAAACTTAATAAGACACTGTAATTCTCAGAGTATGACTGTATTTTAGTCTAAATTCAAAAATTACAATGGCCTAGAATCTATATATCTACGTCTGTTCATATTAAAGTTTTACAACTTGTATGCAGTACAGGCTGAGTTTTAGGTCAAAATTTATTTAATAAACATTTATTGTGTGTCTTCGTGTACCAGGAATGAGAATACAGTGGTGAAAAGACAGAAAGGTCCCTGGTCTCCTGGAGTAGGCATTCTAGGGGCAGAATAGTTCCACAATTCATTTACTCCATAAGTCAGAGAGAAAAAATAGTGTTAGAAACTGGAAGGGAATAGGTATTTGACATGTTCTGTACCATACATACCATAGACACGGAACTGGAAAAAAGTTTCCATCATAAAATATTTCTGATCAATTATTTCTATTCAGGCAACATATGCTCCTTATTTTTTTCAAACTAGAAATTACTTTCTCTTTTCTTTGAAGTTCTCCTATATCTGTTATTATTCAGGGTCTCAATTTTTCATCAAACTGCCTGCCCTGTTTGTAGCTTCCGAACTTTAACACCCCTATGCTGAAATGGAGCCTAGAAAATGATTTAGGGGTTTAAACTGTGTGTGAGGTAGAAATGGGGGTTAAGTCCTTACTGAAATTATGAGCTTTGAAAGTGTTGCATTTTGGGTTTTTAGGGGTCTTCCTTCACTCCTGTTTATTTATTTATTTGAAGGGGGTTTTAGGGAGGGTGGGAAATACTCTCACTGCACGTTTATTGCATTCATTGTCTTCTCTTTTAAAACAAAATTTTCTTGAAGTTGCGATTTATGACCAGTGCACAATGCGTGAAGGCATCTGTAAAGTTTGTGTGTGTTTTTCCAACTCTCAAAGCAGTTTCTTTCTACTGGTCTCATTCTCACGGGCAGAAAAGCTAAATTATGTGTGTCTCGTTGTTTCACCGATCTCTCGCCAGAAAAGTGAGAACGGAGAGACAAAATTGAGAAGAAAAGAGCGTGAAGGAGAGAGGAAAAGGGGAGAGGGAGGGAGAAAAATGAAGGAGCTTCGGAGCGCTGGAGCTCTGACTGCGGACGAGCAGATCCTGAGCGGCCACAGAGCGGAGCCACCGGCGCCCACTGGTCCCCGAAGCTGCCAATCCGGGCGTAATCCTGTAGGAATTTCTCCCGGGTTTAGCTGGGAGTCACACTGCCGCCTCCTCTCCCCCAGACGCCCGGAGGAGCTGGGAGACGCGGGCAAAGGAGGGAGGGAGGGAGAGGGAGGAGGAGAGGAGGAGGGGGAGGATCGGGAGAGGAGGATCGGGGGAGGGAGGCTGTGGCGGAGAGGAGGAGGGGCAGAGCCGCTGAGCCACTAGCCCGGCCCGGACGCGCTTCCCTCCAGATACTCCGGGAGCTCCAGCCGCGCCAGCCGCGCGCCCTCACCGCTCTGCCCCCAAACTTCAGCTGCAGCTACATTCCAAGCCATCTAATTTATTCCTCAAAACCAGCAACGCAACCACGACACTGGGAAGGAGTCCGCGGAGGAGTAAAACAGCCGCAGAGCAAGAAGAGCTCGAGAGAGCAGCCTCCCCGGAGCACCAACTCGGCTTCGGGAGTGCAGAAACCAACAAGTGAGAAGGCGCCGCATTCCCGGGGCGCAGCCGCGGGCGGCGGGAGCAGGCGCAGGAGGAGCCAGCGAGCGCCCGCGAGCCGGGAGCCCCAGTGCCGGAGCACCAGCGCGGGAGCCCCAGCCGCGGTCGTTGCGGCTGCTCTGGCCCGGATCTCGTCGCACCGGCTGCGCCGGGCGCTAGGCAGTAGGCTTCGTTTCACCCTCGTTGCCAGCGGCGGCTGGGAGCAGCCGGTCTCCGGGGAATATGCGGCGTGCTTGGATCCTGCTCACCTTGGGCTTGGTGGCCTGCGTGTCGGCGGAGTCGGTGAGTGGACTCGGAGAGGGGGAAGTGCGAGCCGTTTCGGGTGCTCGTACCCGAGGGGAGTCCGCAGCGCCCGCGGGGGAATCGGGGGGCGCCGACTGGGGATCCCCCCACCCCCCTACTTGGCGCTCGGCCCCTGGGAATCGACTGGGACAAATGCGCTTGCTCCTCCACCCCTTTCCCCCTTGCCTTCGGTTCCGGCAGAAAAGCGCCGCTCGCCGGAGTTGCCGCGACGTCCCCGGGGATGAGGGCGCGAGAATCGCAGTTCGGTCCAACCGCAGAGGCCCCTGAAGTCACTTCCAACTTCTTTGCTCTCGCGGGGGTCTTGCAGCGTGGCCCGAGAAGGACCTAGGGAGAAGGGTGTCCGGAGCGCCCCGAGGAGGGCCAGCGAGGGAACCCGCCCCCTTCGCGCGCTCGGCGAGACCCCGGGACACCCTGGAAACTTTGGGGTCCCCCCCCACGCTAGCTAGCTTTCCTAGTCAGTTGACTGCTGGGAGTGAGGAGATGGGGTCCCGATTTAAGAAATCTGAGAGTGACCGGAGAGGAAAGTTTGCAAAAGTTCTTTTGTTTGATGTTCTCGGTGGCTTGGGGCGAGGTAGCAGACACTTCGTGGAAAGGCTGACTCCCCTCTGAGGCCCAGTCCGGGGTCCCGCGGGGGAGGGGGTGCACCGAACGCGCCGGAAAATGCTGGGGTCCCGGCCGCTGCAACCCAGTCCTGCGGCGACCCCCTCCTCCCTGAGCCGCGGAGGGCAGCCCCGCGGGCCCTCGGGGGCAGGAGGACATGTTAATACGGGTTGCGCTGGAGTGGAGCGTGCAGGGCGAGGCGGGGTGCGGGTGACGCCAAGCTTGGCCTCGGGGTGCCTGCCTTCGGGGACCGAAGCTTCTGGCCTGTCACGCTTGCCCTCGCGGGCCCTGCCAGGGGTGCTTCCGAGGCCCGGAGGAGTCTCTTCTCCCGCGGGGCCGGGCTGCGGGCACCCAGCCTCCCTTCCCGGGATCTTGGGTTCTTCTCCTTTGGGTTGCGTTTGTGGGGCCCGAGCTGGTTTTCCTGCGTCGCCCAATGAGCGCCCTCTGAAGGGAGCTGCCTCCTGGGCTTCTTGTCCGTGGCGGCCCCTACCTGGGAGCCCCGAGCTTTGCCCCGCTAGGTGGAAGCCTAGCATCCCCAATTCTGCCCGCAGCCTCAGCGCCTTCTGGGGCTTCGGTTAGGGAGCGCAGCTGTCTGGCCTTTCTAGTTGCCACATCTTCTCCCTTTGTTACCTCCTGACTTGCCCAGGGGTGGTTTTGTGAATTTCTTCCCCCTCGCCCTTGGAGTGTTAACCCCCCTCCGCCCCATTTTTTGGAGTTGAAGCAGTTTAGGAGCGGAAAACCTCTTCGGCACTGAGCATTAGATCAGTGTGGGAGCTTCTGTGTGTGCTAGCAGGTCCCCCAAATGGTCCTTGAGGTTGAAAAGCGGGTAGAATTGGACACTGTACAGCACAGATGAATCTTTGGGTGCTTGGGCTGTAAAATAGAACTCTGAGCCTTATCGGTATTTCTCTCTGGCAAATGATCGGTTCATCCTTTGGGACGGTAATCTCCCAGCCAGTTATGAACTTTGGCTCATTGCACACAGAAAGGGAGAGAGATTCTCTGTTTTTTCCAGAAAAACACGAGTGCTCATCTCGTTGCAAAACAGGGCAAAGGGAGAACTCCCTCTAAAGGTTTTCAGGAGAAGCCTGTCTGAAAGGCTGTACAGGGTTAAGGAAGTCCTTTTTTCGCGGAGTCCTGTTCAGGATTTGCTAGGAAGTGTTACTGTTTGGGAATTCTCCAGAAGGAATGTTTCTATCTTCTGGCTCTCTGGATTTTTGCATAAATCTGACAATGCTCTTTAAGGAAGCTTTTTGCCAGAATTGCCCACCCCCCCCCCCCACCCCGTGACCTCTTTCCCCTGAACTCTATCTTTGCAGTTCTAATATTTCTCATTTCTGACCAGGATTAGATGCTTTCCCAGAGACTTCCTTCAATGTGGTAGATACTCTCTTCAGTGATTGGGGTATCATCCTAAAGGGTGGTCAGATCTTTTTTAAAATGTCAGTTCGGATACTCTATCAGGGAGTCTGTTAGGCTGTTTCAAAGCCCAGGGTGGCCACTAGTCCATTTTAATTACTTTTAGTCACCGTTTGATGCCAAGCGCCCTCAATGTATGTGAAGTTGAAAGACTTCATTTTTTGACAATTAGCTGTTACAGCACATTATTTCCAGGACCTCTTATTTTAATGTGAAAACGACAGCTGTCTCCTGGGAGCTAGAAGTGGTGGTTGTCTGAGCCCAAAGTCTGTGTTTAGAAGGAGGAAAGGAAAAATGTCTGCAGTTAATGAATTCTTGAGTTTTCTACTAAGCACAAGGGAAGGTGGGGGAGTGTGGCACAGAGATTCTTGGGAACGAAGGCTCAAAGCTGTCTGTGAAAAGAAGCTGGTGGCCCTTCCTTTCTGGATGTAGGAGACCTTAGGGACTGTCAGTGGTCGCGCATTCAGACTCCGCTCCCCCCCCCCCCCCCCCCTTAAGGCTTTCACTGCAGGAACACCATGTGAGG
This sequence comes from Taxidea taxus jeffersonii, assembly GCA_003697995.1. Lineage (NCBI taxonomy): Eukaryota > Metazoa > Chordata > Mammalia > Carnivora > Mustelidae > Taxidea > Taxidea taxus. The sequence continues at coordinate 34,093 of RCUC01001991.1, read as the reverse complement.
AGAAGGACTGACTGAGTGTGGCGGTAGTGATATGCTGCTGTTTTTCTATCCTTTTTTTTTTTTAAACGTGACTGTTTACCTTTAGAAATAATATATTGCACGCTGCTCTGAACACATAATTTGAACTGGAGATATGTTTAAGAAAAGGAAGTGTTTTGGAATTAATGGAATTTTATACACATATTTCAGTGTGTGTAAATTAAAAGGAACTGTCAAGGCGTTTGGACTCATGGGTTACCTCTCAGTGCATTATGAAAGGCAGACTTTGGAAAGTTTGCATTAGAAAGAAAGATAAGGGGTGCCTTGGTGGCCCAGTAGGTTAAGCAGTTAGGTTAAGCAGTTAAGTGGCTGCCTTTGGCTCAGGTCATGATCCTGGAGTCACAGGATGGAGCCCCCAGGACTGGCTTCCTGCTTACTTGGGAGTCTGCTTCTCCTTTCCCTCTGCCCCTCCCCCTGCTTCTTCTCTCTCTCTAAAATACATACATACAATCTTTTTTTAAAAAATAAAAAAAATAAGGGGCACCTGGGTGGCTCAGTGGGCTAAAGCCTCTGCCTTCGGCTCAGGTCATGTTCCCAGGGTCTTGGGATCGAGCCCCACATCAGGCTCTCTGCTAGGTAGGGAGCCTGTTTCCCCATCTCTCTCTCTCTCTGTCTCTCTGCCTGCCTGTGATCTCTCTGTCAAATAAATAAATCAAATCTTTAAAAAAAATAAAGAAAAATAAAATTGGAACCATATAACCTTTTTCAGTTCTGTAAAAAAAAATACATTTTGGCTGTGCTGGTAATGAAACAAATTACTTTCGCTAGGGAATTTTATAAAAACCTTTTTCTCTTAGTTGGGTATTAGCAGTAGGTAGACATCACTTAAGAAGGGAAGATCTTGTAAGATTAGCTTTGCAGAAGATGGATGTCCTAAAAGGAATTAGAGTATGCCCACAGATTCCTGCTTCTGGGACCTGGTAGATCTAGTTTTGAAGGACTATAACATGCTTACTCACATGGCGCCTTGAATAATCATTAGTTTGGAAAAGATTTCAAAAGGTTGAAAGTTTTTTCCTGGGCAGGACTAATTCTCAGCTCTCCAGAAGCACCCAGAGACCTGACCGGTCAGCCACAGGTGGCCCGGAGTCTCCTCAGGGTGGCAAAGACCTGAGGCTGAGCCAGCCACACAGAACGCAGACAACTCTGTCATTAAGGTTTAAAGGGAGTCTGGTCAGGCCACTATGTTATTGGCATGTCAGCTGGCACTGATCCAATAGACGGTGTGAGGAGTGTCACCTGAGTTGAGATTCTCACAACACTGTCCCTTTTCTATGGTGAAAGATCAGACTAAATCATCTCACCCATCATTTCCTTCTCACCATGAAAGAAGACCTGTCGTTTTTGGCACCGTCAGTGGTACCTTCCAGTATCTCAGAATCACCCAGTTCTTTCATGGAGCAGAAGCCAAAACAAAGCTTTAGAGAAAAATGGAAATTGAAAACAAAAACAAGAAGTGATGAAGAGCCTTTGCTGAAATAAGTGACTCTCATTTACCTTTCTTAGTCAGGTAGACCAGTACCATGATCTTAATTCTATTTGTTTGGATCTGAATCTTGAAGACATCCTTGACTCATTCCACTTTGTTGACTTCCACATCCAGTGGACTGCTAACTCCACCCACGTGTGGTTCATTCCGCAAGTACACGTTGGCGCCTACTAAGTGCGGAGTGGAAAGCATTGAGCAGACGCGGCTACCTCCAGTGGGTTCTTGCAGCTCACATTCTGGTGATCCAGGGAGCTTTCCCCTTCGGTGTTGTCTTTCTTGGGACCTGGGCCTTTATGCCTGCAGCCTTGTAGTTCTGCTCGTCTAGATGCTCACCTGTTTGATTTATCCGGTACCATTCGGATGGTGTTCCCGTGGTCCACAAACCTCCCGTGTTTCTTGTGACGTGACATGGAGTCTAAAAATCTCTGCCACATTTATAAGATGCTCATCATATTGCTCCTTTCTCCTTATCCCCGCCCCCCTCCTTGATCGCTCTCCGTCATGTCTCCTGCTGCTGGCCCGCTGGTCTCACTGTTATGAACACTCGTGGGACATAGCCTTGTCTTCAGCGTTTCTCCTTTAACATTCTGTTGATCCAGACCCAAGCTCCAGATGGTCTTTTGTGTTTGAGCCCTTGTTTTTTATCTTTCTGTAAATGGTACAGCAGACGAATGATGAGAATCACTGGAAGTGTGTGAAAATACAGATCTTAGGGCTTCATCTCAGACCAGCATAGCCAGTGCCCTGGAAGGGGGTTGGGTGATCTATATTTTTACGAAGCATCTCAGACGGCTGTAATGAATCAACCACATTTGGGAACCACTGGTGTGGGTCACATACTTCACCCCTTCTTCCTGTGCTGTTTTGTGTTAGTTGGTGGGCTCCCAGCAGTATGTAGCTGTGTGACCTTGGGGGCCCCATAGAGCGCAGAGGGCTTTGGCATGGGAGGCGGACAAGCTGGGTTCACGTGGTGGTACTTTGCCGCTTAATGTGGTAGCACTTGGACGAGAAGCTCAAACTCCAAGTCACTTGAAAAAATACATATGTATATGTGTATAATTTGGACCCGAATGCCCTCATAACGTGATTATTGTGAGCATGTAATGAGGGAGCATAGGAATGGTGCTTGAGGCACAGAAGGTACTAAGTGGTTTTCCTCTTTTTTTCTTGGCCTCTGTTTTCTGGTCTATGAAATCAAAGAGCAGTGGAAAATGTCCTTAAGCCCTCTGACGTTCTAAGACAGCAGTTTTTCTCTTCTGTTGCGACTGGTGCTACGTGAGGGGAGGGCCCTTTTTGCTACACCTTTGATGCCTGTGCAGTGCTGAGCTTGGTAAACACCCATTGAAGGTCCGTATTTAGGGGGCGGTGCCAGTGGCTGGGGACAGTTTGGATCCGTAGGCCCTGCTGAAGCTCATCTTTGCACTGACCACTGCAAGCAGTGTGGTCTGGGGTCCACTGACTCCACCCACCTGGGGGAGTACCTGGGCTGGTAGGCCAGTTTTGACTCCCTTTTGACCTCCCTTTCGACAACACTGCAGTGTTGGTGGGAAGAATAAACAAGACATTGAAGTCAAGTCCTGCCATCATTGCTTACCTCCGTGCTCCCTCCTGTGGGCTTCCACTGAGATCCCAGCACACCTTGAGGAGAGATACTACTATATTGAGTGCTGGAGCGCCACGGGTCATCTAGAAAGAGGTGGCAGGGGTGGTGAGGAAATGTTGGGGAGTGGGGGGGAAGAGAGAGTCTTCTTATTTTTTAAGAGGAGAAATGAGTGAAATTTCTCCTTTTAGACATTTGAGCTTTGGCTCCTACTATTAAAAATCTCACAGCATTTTGACAAGTCTGTTTCTGGGGCCATGTTAGTTTTAGCAACAAGGCTAGAGGGGTGACTGGCTCTGATTAGGAAAGAACACTGTCGAAATAGAATTGTGAATGTCTGTTTTTCTTGGGTATCTCAAAGAATTGGTAGGACTAGAAGGGGAGAAACCGTGAAGTCTTTGGAGATTTCCCATTTGAATTTCATATTCGCAGAGAGAGGCCAACTGGTATGTGAAAGCCAGCTCATGGTCTTGGACTCCAAGCTATGGAAAATATTGTTAAAGACAAGATATGTTTTCACATTTTTTTCCTCTACTGCTGAATCTGTTTTGTCAAAAATGTCACAAAGATACAGTAGATGTGCCCTTTACAAAGCAGCTAGATGTTTATTTTCTTTTATGATGATACAGGCACATTAAATACAAATAGTACTGATATTTAAGGGGGTATGTGCAGTTAATGGAGTTTAGTCTCATGGTAAGAACGACACGTGGAATGAGATATCCAATTATTAAGGGAAAATTGTTTTTTCAAGGTCTTACCACAAACAAGTATAAGTTAAATATGTAGTTTCATATGATCTATTATTAAATATAAAGGCAGTAAAAGTGAATGCACAATATTTAGGGCAAAAGTGAGGTTTTACACACATGTGGTTAATTATTCTAATCTTTCTGGGATGTCAGGTTCCCCATTTATAAAATGATGGGGTGAGGATCGCCTGGGTGGCTCAGTGGTTAAAGCCTCTGCCTTCGGCTCAGGTTATGGTCCCAGGGTCCTGGGTTTGAGCCCTACATCGGGCTCTCTGCTCAGCAGGAAGCCTGCTTCCCCCCCCCTCCCGCCTGCCTCTCTGCCTGCTTATGATCTCTGTCTGTCAAATAAATAAATAAAATCTTTTAAAAAAATGATGGGGTGAACTATAGAATTTTCTGTGTTTAATATTTCATTTTTCTATGTGCTTCAGGGTAAGATTGGAGAAATGTTAAGATTAACCCAATCAATAAGTAATTATTAAGCTCCTGCCAAATACTTACTATTTTATGTACTGAAGCAGGGAATTCATTCACATTACTGAGAGGTAAGTCATGTCTGATGGCTGATGGTAATCTGTTCACTGGAACTGAGTAGTTGTCATGTACTGAGATTACATACATTGCTCTGAATGTCCATGATCCAGTGTCTAGTGTTTTCTCATATATTTGCAGATATAAGCCAGTGTAGCATCAGGAACAGTGGATGTGATAGAATTCACTTTCACTCTAGGCCAAGACAACATGACTCGTTGATGTAATTTGAAGGGCTTTTTAAGGCTTCAGTTACTGAGGGACCTTGGGCTCCTCATTTGGTTTCTGGCCTAGACGTCCATTTGCAGAGAGGGGCCTTTCGCTGGTGCCTTCCCTCTGGCTCATGTCTCTTAGCACTGGAGCCCGGTGTAAGTGCTGTGGACACCACAGGCAAGAGTCTAAATGAGTAGGCAGTCTGAGTAGACTGGCTCAGAGTCTAGTCAGTGGAGGCAGATTTGAATCCCCTTTACTGTGTCATCTTGGGCCGGTCTCTTAATCCCTCTCTGCTCAGTTTTCTTCTCCGTAAAATGGAATATTCTAGAGGTTTTCAGGATGATGTGAGACAGAATTGGTAGAAGCTTTTCGCACAGTGGCATATTCATGCTTTATGTCATGTGTCAGTTACCATTATTCTGATCGTGGTTTTCTGTCTCCTTAAAGAATGGAGCTCCAACCCAGAGAGTGGCCCAGGATCTGCAGGACGGAGCCTGCCCTTTCCCAGCTGGTTCTCTTTCCAGATTTGGGGAGGCCTAGCTCTATGTTAAGATAGTGGGGATATGTTTGTATTCAGCTTTTCTTGAAATGTGGGTGATGCGAGAGGATATATCCTTGGTTATTGCTGAAAGGTTCCTTACTGGGACTAGCTGGATCTGTAAGGGCTAAGATATGAAAAGCCCATTTTCCCCCCAGTAATTTTACCTCTTCAAATCCATCCAAAGGAAATTACCATAGCTGGGTAAATGTATTTATTGAATATTTACTTATAATAGTTTTAAAAAAATGGAAAGAACCTGAATATGCAATAAAAGAAGATTGGTTAAAGATTCTAAATTATACATTAAACACCACATAACCATTAAAAATGTATTTGAAGAATGTTTATGATTTGAAAACATTATAATAGAGAAAAAGTCTGATATGAAACTATATAGTGAAACTAAGGTTATATTAAAAAATTTATATGTATATATGTATACATAGACCTGCATGTGACAAAATTGTCTAGAACTATGTATACTCTTACACACAGACACAAGTAAAACTGAGTAACTGAGTAAGATTGGTGGATAGTTCCAGTGTCAATATCCTTATTGAGATATTTACTATCATTTTATAAAATGTTACCATTGGGGGAAACTGAGTAAAGGGTAGAAGAGATCTCTTTGTATTATTTCTTACAGTTGCATGCGAATCTACAATTTTGTCAACAAAAAATTCAGTTTAAAGAAATGGTACTGGACCTAGAGGGGTTTACAAAGTATGTTCTGCTGATCCTTGAAGGAACAATTATTGTTACAGAGCTTAGAACATGATAGAATCTGTTCTCTTTAATTTTATGAGGCTAGCATTACTCTGTGTCAAAATCAGACAGAGGGTTTAGGGAACAAACCATAGGCCAGCTTCATTTATGATGCCAAAATTTTAAATTTAATATTCTCAAACTGAAAACAGCAGTTTATTAAAAGAATAACAATGAATCCAAGAAGAGTTTATCCAAGGCATGCTTCAACATCAGAAAAGCAGTGCAAATAAGTTTAAGGGAGATGATATGATCTTCTCAATAGATGCAGAAAATATATAATAAAAGATTATAAAAATGTTAATACAAGGGTCTCTAATTTCTGGTTAACTCAAAGGTTTACTATGTAAGGGTTAGTACATCTGGGCTGATGGCTCAGTTCACTTGATATGTTTAGGAACCAAAAGATCACTGTTTACTGAGTTGTTAGGCAACAGTCTCTAGTTGCCTGGGTGACAAGTGTGTGATGGTGCAGGAGAGTAGGGGTCATAACATATATAGATTGTAATCCATAGGAACGTGTCATTCTAGCATTGCCAAGACTCAGTGTTGTGCTCTCCCAAATTAACAGGAGATGATCTTAAGGGTTTTGGAATGAGGCATATTGGGGTTTGGTTTTCAGTATTAACCACCTGAAATCCACATGACCTTGGGGACATTTATTATCATTTCTGAGCTTGTGTTTTCGGTGTAACACTGGGGGATTATAATATTTTGCCTCTTTGGTTATTTTGAAGATTAGCTTCAGTAATGACTGAAAACTTCTAATGCAAAAACCTGACCCATAGTAGGTGTTTTTCCCCATAGTGGGTGTTTTAAACACATTTGATTCTCTTTCCTCTTAGCTTTCAATTTTGTGATTCTGGAATATATTATACATGCATAAATATGTATGCATATGTTTTTTTGTTTCTCATTTGCATTCTCACCCTTGACACCAAGGGACATATATTTTCACAAATTTATGACCAGTTTATTTTTTTACCAGGCAGGGTATGATGCTAAATTACACTTTTTTCTTTTCTGCCATCATCTGCTTCCTGAATTACATTCAGCTAAAACCAAAAATAGACTTGTACATGAGTTGGAAATTCAGTTAAGACTTGAAAATTTACCATAGGATTTGGGATTATAATTGTAAAGTGCTTAAAGAAGGTCAACATTGCAATCTTATGTTGTAAACTTATCTGTTAGATTTGCTGATGAATTAAAACCTTACCCTTATTTCTGTCCCACTTCCGAACTCCTTTAGTTAAGAGTGGTGAGTATTTTTATTTCATTATTCAGGTATCCTCCTGCTTTTTTTAAAGTTTGCAGTAGGCCAGGGCACTTTTATGAAAGATGGAAATTGGTACCTGTTCTCACTAACTGAAAGAAATCTGAAGAGAATTTTTGCTTTTATTAAGAAAAGGCAAGAAGTCAAAATAGTGCTTAGTGTTTGTTTTGCAGTGAGCTGTAATGGGGGCAGCAGGCACCTGAAAAGAGCGGCGCCACCAAGCTCTTTCCCCAGGAATCACACTCAACATCTCAGTATCAAGCCACCATAGCTTTGACCTGTGTCTGTGAGCATCTGTGCTTTCTCTTGATTTCTTCTGTGCATCCATTAGCAGGATGTGTCCTAAGGAATCAGAAAAGCCTAGCAGAGGTTATTTTTTGGGGTCTGAAAAGGCTCAAAAGTTTGTCCGTATAAATTACTGATAATGGCTTCTATGCTCTCTGCCATTTCGGTTTTGAAAGGTTTCATGGGAACCCTCTCCTTTCGGGTAGCAGGGGGAACCTGCATTAGATTTGATTCGATTTTGTCATTTTGCGGATTGGTTATTGAATGAGGCTTTATGTTTGGTAAGTCAGTCAGTTAAGACTTAACTCATGTAATGGCACATCCACCAAGGGCAGAGCTCTTGGCTGGTCTTACAAGTTAAAAAAAGAAATTATGACATGATGCCTGCCTTCAAGCAGCTATCAGCTACCTCTTGATTATTTAGGGTAGTTGAAGATGGGTTGGGCCCATAAGTTATACATGCATTATATGTAAAATATGCATCAGTTTGTTTTTATCTGAATCTAGTTAGACATACTAACAACCAGAACTGCCGAAGACCTACATATCTGCAGTTGAGAAGGATAAGAAGAACCCCTTGTAGAAGAAAAGTCACTACTTTCCCAGCAGAAAAAAGACAAACCTTCTTTGAGGTAGCATGATGTGTTGGAGAAAAAGCAGAATTCTGTTGATGATCTGAAGACACTTGACTTTCAGATTTTTTTCTCTTTCCCCCACCTCTCCTCCAAGGAAAGACTTCTGAGTATTAAAAAGTGAGAAATTGTTTAGAACGTCAAGAATTTATCGATGTTTACATCCTAGGAGAAAGAAACCTTACATTTCATCCAGTCTCATTCTCTATACTCTATAAACTTTGGGCTCTGAAAGGCGAGAACTGGACCTTATGTGTCTGGCTAAGATAATAGTCTTAGCTGATGGATGAAAGAGGTAAAAAAGTGTTGGGGTGATTTTTCTTGTATTCTTTTGGGTTCTGCTTTTTCATTGTGTAACGATGGATTTTAGAGCTCAAATTGACTTTTAGGGGGAAAACACATCTAGAGAGGTTAAGTGATTTGTCCAGGATCACATAATTAGTGGGAGAGTTACAATGTTGGGCTTAGGCCAGCAGTGATTTGTTAGTAATTTTTTCCTACCATAAAACGTTCCCTTTCTGGCTCCTTCTTCTTCCTCATTCCTCGCATTAATGATTGGCACCCAATATGCTTAATCCTGGCCTGTGTTTGATGCGTGAATGAAATAGCAAATGGAACATACATTTTATGTTATACGCTCTACATCAGTGTGGTTAATGTGTTCTGTGCAAGGTGAGTAATTTAAAATGATGTTTAGATAATTTCTCAATTTGCGGCAAAAATTGTGCTCTGGCAGACTCTGTTATTATCTGTGGCCCTTTTGGCTAATTAGGGGAAGAGAGCAGAAAGCCCTGGGATTTGCAGAGACTAGGGGCTGAAGTCCAGTTGATTTGCAAATCCTAGGAAGATTGTGGAGACTTGCAGACAGAAAAGGAGATGAAAGGTTCTTATCTTAGTGGAGATAAGAATCAAAACGAGAAGTAAAGTCCTCATGAATTAATAACCCATTTTATGGGGTAAGAAAAAAACCCTCATTTTATGAGGGAAGAAGAGCATTCCTTAGAGGTTTGTACTAAAAATAAACACGTCCCTGCATTTCAGGAAAAGAGGGGTGGCGGCACGTCTAGTCCAGGTAAAATGGTTCCTTTTGCTGGTTTTGTATGGGATGTAGGGTCGTCTTTTCTCCCAACATTTTCTCTTGAATACTTCTTCGGTAAATCCGAGCGTAATAACGCAAATATATTTGCATCATAGTTTTTCAGAAGATAAGTCTGTGGGGTAATATGTTTAAGAAAGGAATTTTATTAAAGGACACTGACATTGAAAATTACCACGCAGATGTCGTACCGTGTACTTAGGACTGTGATAGGCACTTTCCATTCTTGTCTGTAATTGTCTCTCAACTGCCTAGTGGGATCACTGGCCACGACTGCATTTTAGGTGACCTAGCAGAAGTTAGATCCTTGGGTTTGTTTGTTTGTTTGATTTAAGCTTTAAATAGCCCTGACATGATACATGATCATCTTTCAAGAGAGCAGTGAAAGTGTTTAAATGTATAATGCGTTTAATGTGTAAAGTGTTTAAATGTATGATGGGTGCAGGTCCCACAGTGAAGTGTCAGACCCCTTCCTTAGCGTTGGTTGGCCACATATTCTAGGTCACCCATGTTCTGATTCCTTCACCAGTGTGGAGCCTGTTGCTTTGATGGCTTCTCGCCACAAACTTATGTCTGGTAACAGGGGAACCAATTAGTGGAATTAATGGGGTCTTTTTACATTCCCAGTTCTGGACACTGTGTCCAGTGTCCAGCTGTGTATGACCTTGGGCAGGTGTCTTAGTGTCTCTTGGCCTCAGTTTTCTCATCCCTAAGAAGGAGATTAGTCACAGTAGCAACCTCATGGTGATGCTGTGAGGATTAATGAGTTCCTGCATGTCTAGCACTTGGAAGCATGCTGGGTGTAGAGTCAGCACTGGTCTCCTGTTGACGCTGATTGAAATGGACGGCTGATTAGATGTGCTGATCAAAGAAGAAAGGATCCTCTCTGGAGGTTTTGAACCTGAGACTGAGGAAAATGACCAGATGAGAAAAGACAGGGTGATGGGAAAGAAAAGGGGAGGCTGAATTTTTGCCTCTTTTTTTCCTTCCCTTGCTTTGGCTGTTGTGTGTGTTGGTGAAGAGAAGGTGTTTTAGCCTCTCTAGGACTTAGTTCTGGAGAATGAGGGACATATTCTAGATCACTGATTCTGATCCCTTCCTGCATATTAAATTCATCTGGGGAACTTAGAAAAGCTGTGGACACCTGAGCCCCCCAGGCCAGTTAAATCAAACTCTATCCCAGGGTGGTGAGGGGGCAGCCTGATATAAAAGCTCCCCAGGTGACTCTAGCTTCCAGAAGATTTGAGAACCAGTGCTCTGGGTGCCTTCTGGTGTTACTCCAGCTTCGAGGGAAGTCTAGCAGGTAGGATTTTTGTCTCGTGAAGCCGTGTTCCCTACTGCTTGTGACCAAACCTGGTGGAATGCAGTGGCTTCCCCGGGACTGCCCTGCCTTCCACCCCAGTCCAGAGCCGGGTGGAAGAGGGCATGCTTGCTCCCAGCTTCTTCCTTATCCACCCTTCTCCTCTTTTTCTGTTGGCTCATACTTTCCTGATAATTACCTTGGTGGGTTACGATACATGGCTCCTTACACAAAAGATTATATATGTATAAACGAAGCCTATCTGAGGAGGTCTTAGAAAAAAATGGAAACATTTCCCTTTCCTTTCAAAAACTTTCCTTAGTGGAACAAAGGATGCTTGTCCCCTTGGCCTGGTTGCAGAAAAGCATGTTTGGTCAGCTTATTAGATTTGCCTGAGTTCATGCTTTGAACAGAGAGATTGTGTTTTACTGATTGGGAATGTGTCCTAGAACTTGTCTGAAGTTACTGATCGTGTATAAACCCTACACACGTGTCCTAACGATGGTCCTTTTCTTCAGTTTATCCTTTATTACTGCACCTCAGCTTCTTGGACCTTGTTCAAGTCTAATTAATTCCATGGAACTTTATGTTTCCGGGTTGAAGTAGGGAAGAGAGAGTGCTTTAGGCTATCCTGTGAATAAGACGTCCGAGCTGTCTTTGGTTCTTGCTTCAGTAAAAAAGCAGCAGCCCCATTATCTAATCTATTCATAGTTTACTTTGTTCAGATATCTAATTTGGGAGCATGTTTGCCCTCACTCAATTCTGAAACGCAATTTTCCATCCCTCGAATAAAAGGGGCTATCTTTAATTGACTTGGGGGAAGAAGAAAAAACCTTGTTTAAGAATTACAGTTTTCAAAGCTTCCAAAAATTGCTCTGCAGGATAACATTAAAGTGCTGACCCTTTAGAAACTGCTGTTGAACATGTATCTGTCCCACAATGGACTTGGAAGGATTATTCTGAGCCAGCTGTTACAATGAACCATTTGCTATGATTCATATGCTTTTAAACCCAGTGAGTCTGTAATATCTTAGAATAAAATTCAGCATTGCTGTTCTTTAAAAATTTGACAACAACAGGGTTAAACGTTAGGAATTAAGGGAGTGGAAATGCGAATTCTGCCCTCCCCCTCTTAGCGTGTCCCTCTTAACATACATGGATGTTCCAGAGCAGAAGTGTCTGTTCTCCATGGAAATGACATCTGTTAGTTGTTAACCCTAGCATTAGGTCAGGTCTCTCTGTAAGACTGGACCAGCAGTTCTGCATCGCTTAGGATCTTGTTAGAGATGCAGCAGTTCTGAGCCTGACCCTAGACCAGCGGAACCTGAAATGTGGGGGTAGGGCCCAGCAGTTGGCTTTTAAAAGCCCTCCAGGTGACTGTATTGTGTTCTAGATTCAGAGTTGCTGAGAGGGGTTCTTGTCCCTGCTGGCTGTCACAGATACAGTTGAATGGGAGCTCCTGGTTATGGGGCCCAGGTAGCAGTGGGGTTTTGTTTTGTTTTTCAAGTTGCCTTGGTGATTCTGATGCTTGCAGGCCATTGCTTTGGGGCCTCGATTCTCAGAATGCGGACAAGGGACCCACATGAGTCTCCCCTGGGAGCTGGTTAGAAATGCAGACTCTCAACCCCACCTGACACTCCTGAACTGTGATTTGTGTTTTAACAAGACTCCCAGTGACTCAGAAACACATTAAAGTTGGTGAAACAGTAGAGAAATAGTGAGTTTCCTTTATAGAAGTCAGTTCTAGAATGCCCTTAATTTAAAAGTTTTGTGAGGAGGCTGCATAGCTGCTTTGTGTGGCTTCTGCGTGGGGTTGACTCAGGGAAGCTGGCCTTGATGGGGAGGAAAGGGTTGGCACTAGCATGGTAGCTCCTGCTAGGAGGACCCAGGATGGGCAGGTGTGACAAGGCCCCGTAAGGCATCATCAAGTGAGTGATCCCGGTGAAGATAGTCCCAGGTGCTAGTAGCAAAAATCCCATCTCCGGCTGGCATAAGAAACAAAAACGAACGTTATGGGGAAAGTCCAGGAATATGAATAAAGGAGAAGCTAAACAAATTTATCTTTAGCTAATTGGTAAGTGCTTTTTTAAAAAATATTTTCCATGAAGTGGTTTGGATCTTTTAACTGCTAAAGATTGTATAAATAAATAGAGGACTTTAGCACATCAAACAGTGATGAGTGTTACACAGATGATGAATTGCTCTGTTTACTCTCTCGTTCTCAAAGTTTTGGTTTCTTTAGTGTGTGTGTGTGTGTGTGTGTGTGTGTGTGTATAATCTTACTCATTACACAGAAGATTTGAGATTTCCAAGACTGCATACCTTTCCCACAACCTTTAGAAGAAATTGTATAAATGGTTGAATTACACTCCTGCAACCAGAGCTTTCTAGTGCATACTATGTAATGTTTTTTTTTAAGTTTTACACAATCTTAAATGATAGAAAAATAATACATGATATTCACAATAACCTCCCATTTCCAAGCTTCTCAACTGAATGCTTATTGTCCTTTTAATAAAAATGTGGATTGCAGGCACATTTGATGTAAATGAGTTAAAATTTCATTTGCCTAGAACTTTGTGTATTACGTTAATAAGATTTACCCAAAACACTATTGTTGGCTTAATAAATATTAAGAGTGCATTTGCAAGCTGCCTCCTGGTGTCTGCTGTTTCTCTCCTTGGGCATTAACTACTCTTGTGAGTCTTTACCAGGCTGCTTTTGTTGTTTTGTGCCCTGAGGTATAAATAGAGGCAGAGAACCCAGATGATTCAAACAAATTCCATACCATAAACTGTTTGCAGATGTGTTTAGTATTCATTCAAGAGAGCCTTTAGTCTATTTAACATAAAATTACTTTCGTCTAGCATTCTACATGTGCAAGAGGTTCGGTTTTTCTTTTACTGGAAGATTAAAAAACAATAATAAAAAAATTTTCTGGGAAGTAAATCTATGAAGACCGGGAAGATACAGTTCTTCTGTTCTTTCGGACAATCAGGAATGAAAGGGGTGGAAGCCTCTAAGAGGACAGATTTTGACTGAATCAAAGGAAGAACTTTGTAGAAGGCGGTCGCAGAAGGAATGGACCACGTCAGAAGTAGTGAGGCCCCGTGCTTAGAGGTAAGCAAGCAGGTGTTTGGCCATTTACTTGGCATCTTCAAAACATCCTCTACCCGGGAGACTAGCTGATACTTACAGCTTTCTGCTAACCTCAGATTCTGTCATTCTTACTGTATTTTGAAGGTGAATGCTGAGCAACAAAAAATATATTCGGTTTCTTCTCCTGAGAACCTGGTCCGACTGCAACTAGACATTATTAATGGCCCTTGGTTGAAGGAGTACAGCATCCTAGGACGAGCTTTCTGTTAAATTGATGGCAAAACCTCTATTTGCCAAATTCGAGGGACCGTGTAATTACTGAGGTTTGATGTTGCCATGAACTCCAGACTCTGATAGGTACTTAACCAGGTAGAATAGCCAGCTTGACTGGTATGAGCCAGAGAGGTGTGTGTGGGGGGTCGGGGGGAGCTAAAGTCACAGTGCATGGCCTTGAGGGGGAAGGGAGAGAGTCTCTAGGGGTAGAGAGGCAGGGGAGCTCTAAGGTAGCATGAAGAGTATCAGGGGAAGGGGGCCACAGTCAGGGGATTGGGAGATACCTTTGGGAGGTACTTTAAGCCTCCCAGGCATTCCCCTTCTGCCATTTTGCCATATGCTCTTCTTCGACTGGTCGAGGGCAGTCATGTTGTGCCATGATCACCTGTGACCCATGGGCCCCAGCACAAAGCTTTCCTTATGAAGCTTACAGTTAGTTGTCATTTAGAACGCAGTACTCTTTCCTAACTGACCATTTCCTCTCAGAGATGCCACTCCAACTAGCTGCTGTAGCTCGGATTTCTTCCTCCCAGAGAGGAGGGCGGAAGTTGCTTTTGAATATGGGAAATATGGGAGTAGGAGTAGGAGGGGGAAATTCCCCCAATAGGGGAAAAATGTTGTCCACCTGTCAGGGACAGGAAACAACTGGGGTGTGAATGGTGGCTCTCCTTGTTGAGTAGATAATTCCTAGCAGATTTTCACACCCTCCCTCCCTTGCCCCCGCATTTTGGGCTTTGACTCTCAGCACACTGGATATGCGGTCTTACTATCCTGGAATCTAGTAGTTCCCTTACAAACTGGGCAAATGAGTGCACTCCAAAAAGCTCACGAGGCTGCTGGTAGCCCAAGTATTGTATTCTGGGGGCCCTGAGGCCTTGACGGACCTCTTCTTCCAAAGGCTAACATTTCACCCAGCGTGATCTAGTCACAAACTTTCAAATTTGAAAATCTCCCAAATGCCTATAAAACTGACAGCGAGAGTTAGCATAAAGCAGGTGCAAAATGCTGTCCACCTGTGATCGTGGCACACCCACCAGTTTCCAGCTTCTGAGCCCGGGGGGTTCCTTGAAGATCCCTGGGCTGCGGGAGGTAAGGAGCCTTTCCGGGCTGACAGGATTTGAATTTTCTGGGTGCTGGTGATAGTGGGGGGGGGGCGAATTTGTTAAAAATGCACATTCTGGGTTCCTACCTGAATCCCTATATTTTAACGTGGTCAAAACTACTGGAATTACAGAATAACTGCTTTGGCAAGCTTGGATTAAGTTTCTGCGGACCCCGCTTCTATGCTAACCTTTTTGGTGTTTTTAGTTCCAACTCTAAGGGCCTCTAAAAAATGTAAGACTTGACCCTGAGCTCAGGATCAAAACATACCTAGCAGTAGTATGTTTATAATAAATTAGTAGCCTAGAGCAATAGAATTTTCCAATAGGGAAACTCTTCATTTAAAAAAAGTAGTTTCTCTGGCCATGCAGTAGGATAATGGTCAGACAGTATTTTTTTATGCTACTTGCAGTAATGTACACATATATGTACATGACATTGAACAGCTCTGTTGAGATTGAACTCTCATGCTACAAACGTCACCCACGTAAAGTGTATAGTTTAGTGGTTTTTAGTATTCTCCTAGAGGCTTCAGTCCCCCAAATCTAACTTTACAACATTTTCCTCATCCCCCAAAGAAACCCTGTATTCATGAGTCGTCGCTTCTCCTTCCAGTCCCCAGCAAGTCCTCGGCAACTGCTGATCTCCCTTCTGTCTCTCTAGGTTTGCTTATGCTTACCCTTTTCATGTGAGTGGAATCCTCCTATGGGATAGGTGGTCTTTGTGACTGATTGTTTTCACTCACCATGATATTTTCAGGGTTCAGCCAGGTCTAGCATGTGTCTGTACTGCATTGCTCATTATTGCTAAATAACTTCTCATTTTCTGGATATATCATATTGTGTTCATCCGTATGTCAGGTGATGGGCATTTTGGTTGTTTCAGCTTTTCGGCTATGAGGAGTCATGCTGCCTTGATCGTTCACGTACAAGTTTTTGTGCGGACCTATGTTTTCATTTCTCAGGGTACGTGTCTAGGAGTGGAGTTGCTGGGTCCTATGGTAACTCTATGCTATAACATTTTTCTGCATCCTTGCCAACACTTGCTACTTTCTGTCCTTTTGATTGTAGTCATTCTTGGTGGGCGCGAAGCGGTATCTCATTATGGTTTTGCATTTACCTAATGACGAATGATGTTGAGCCTCTTTTTGTGTTTCTGTGACCCATTTGTTTCTTCTTTGGAGAAATGTCTTTTTAAGTCTCTCTCTCTTTTTTTTTTTTTTTTTTTAGATTTTATTTATTTATTTGACACAGAGATAGAGAGTACAAGTAAGCAAAGCAGCAGGGAGAGGGAGAAGGAGGCTCCCTGCCGAGCAGGGAGCCCGATGTGGGGCTCGATCCCAGGACCCTGAGACCATGACCTGAGCCGAAGGCAAGTGTTCAACTGACTGAGCCACCCAGGTGCCCATAAGTCCTTTGTTTTAAAATTGGGGTTATTTTCTTTCTGAGTTTTAAGAGTTCTTTCTATACTCTTAATAGAATCCTTCGTTAGGTAATTCATAAATATTTTCTCCCATTCCGTGGGTTGTGTTTTTTCATTCTCTTTACAGTCTTTTGAAGCACAAAAGTTTGTAACTTTTATGAAATTCTGTTTTTTTTTTCTTCTTTTGTTGCTTTTAGTGTCTTGTGTAAGAAACTATTGCCTAACTGAAGGTTGCAAAGGATTATCTCTGGGTGTTCTTCCAAGAGTTATATGTTTTTTAGCTGTGACATTTAGGGTTATAATTCATTTTGAATTAACTTTTGCTTATGTTGTGGGGTAGGTATACTTTTTTTTTTTTTTGGCATGGAGTCTTTAGTTGTTACAACACATTTCATTAAAAACACTGTTCTTTCCCCCCTCTGTATTGTCTTGGCACCCTTGTTGAACATCAGTTGCCCATAAATGTAAGGATTTATTTCTGGCTTCTCAGTTTTATTCCACTTATATGATCGAAATGCAGTACTTTGTGTACATACTTAGGTACCTAAATATGTGTGCACATATGTACACAAGCATACCCAGAAGTGCATCTTCAATTTGATTGTGATACATGTCTCCCTTGGCTTTAATTTCTGTGGTTAGGAAATGGGACAAATTAAAAAGTAGGAATTTCAGACATGAATGACATCTGGAGATTTGACCATGAGGTCCCTCAAGCCTCCACTGAGTTGAGGAGGTTGGTCTGCTCTTTGTATTTCTTTTCCCCCGCTTCCTCCTAAAGTGAAATACATTGTGGGATGTTTTGGAGTGGAGCACATTTCAGATTTCTGGTCTTGGCTTAACCCCACTGGTAGAGACGTAGTTAAGTGATCTTGAGGGCATGAGCTCTGCATGCCCTTTACCCTGCATATAGATTCTTGGGCCTGAACTGTCATTGACTATAACATGAAGGAGCTTGACTAGATTCTAATGCTTCCCCCCAGTCAGCTGGAAATTATGTGATTTGTGTGTATGACCATCCCTTAAAAAGTGGTATATTTTATCATTGTCATCTGTACATAAAACCAAAAGAATAAAGACCTTATTAATTTTACTCCTATTTTCCAGCTGATGTCTGGTGAGAAGGGGCTGGGAAGCAAACAAATGGCAGGGATGAACGGACCCATTTTCTTCTGTTACTTACTTTAATGGTATAAAAAGCCTAGTCATGTGCTCTTTATGTTTCTTGGTTATTTTAATTTTTGTAAAGACGAAATGCATGATAGAGAGAAAAGAAAACCCAAGATTTTGCTATGATGCTGTGTGCTTCTGCCTTGTGCATATAGTTGCAGAGACTGCCTTACCTTGAGATCCGTTAACTACAAATCCAGGGCCGAAACTTCTTTCAGAAATGTCTTAATGTTATTCTTGGGTTCCTGGGAATTTAGAAATATAGGCTTTTAATTATTCACAGCTGGTGCATGAATAGAACAGTGATAATAATTAGGAATAATACGGTTCACCTCTTAAGCTGTTAGTTTTAATCCACTAATTTTTTTTTTGATCTGAAGGCTGGCAGAGTCCTCAAGTGGAACATTTGGAGGAGGTCCATCCTAGTTTTCGGTTAGGAAGTGTGCGAATCTGCCTTGTCTTGCTGATTTGTTACGAGGGTTTTGATGGTTTGATTTTAATGCCTTCCACCTAAAAGCTCATGCATACTGAGCCAACCCACACTCAGCAGAGCTCATCTGGACATCCTCATGCAGAGCCGTTGGGCAGAAACGAGGAGTACCATCAGCCTGCTTCAAAGTGTCTGGGGAGCTTGCAGCTTCTAGTGTGGTCCTCTGCAGTTGGACCATACCTGCTGGAGGAGCTAAGGAGCCTTGGTAAGGGAGAGTTTGCCTTAAAGGCTCCTAACCCATGGAGGCTGAGCCAGGTGTGGCGCTCACAACTTCCTTGGATGAGAAGAATCTTTTCATTTCTCCAGGTAGTAGTCTTAAAAATCATAAAGCTGATAGAAGATATTTACAACCCCTCTCCTTTCCTGTAAAATCCTCAGATTCCAAAGTTTAATAAAGTTAATAAATAAAGTTTATTGCTGGACTTTATTTTCCATGGTTTCTTAATGTTTCATCATAGGGACCTGTTTCAAAAATGTCTCATGATGATCAATATTTATTAGAGAATAAGTGTAAAAAATGGGGATGGATGATTTGGATTCAAGTTGTATTCTGAGAAACTGTAAAACAAAATATCTTATGAGAACATGTAATCATATCAAATTACTACCTTGGATAACTTGGAGAGGAAAAAAATCTCATTTGTATTTCATAGGTCAAATTTTAAATCTCCATTAACTTTGTATTATTTTTAGAAGTAGTATAACCTTAGGTATATGACACACTGGTAGCTTTCATAATTTATGCTGGCCACTAATTTGGCTGTGAGTAAATAGTCATTATCTGGAACTAAGTGATTGTCCTAACACATCCTCTTCCCCTTTCTCACCGGACTTCCTGGAAACAAGATGACTTGCCAGGTATGGTTGATAGAATTCTGCCTAGAAGACTTTGCAGTGACAACCTTTTTACTTTTAAAAGTACACGTTGTAAAAAAGCTTTCTTGAATCCACAAATGGAACCCATTTTATGAGGTTAAACTGTTGAGTCACCTTATATTTCCAGGAAAAGTAGAATTACTTTTATTATTATTGTTATGAGGGTGAGAGAGAGCCCGCATGTGCGAGTGGGGTGGGGAGAGGGAGAGACTGATTCTTTTTTTTTTTAATTTTTTAAAAAATATTTTATTTATTTAACACACAGAGGGAGATCACAAGTAGGCAGAGAGGCAGGCAGGGGTGGGGGGAAGCAGGCTTCGTGCTGAGCAGAGAGCCCAATGTGGGGCTGGATTCCAGGACCCTGAGATCACGACCCTCACTGAAGGTAGAGGCTCAACCCACTGAGCCACCCAGGCGCCCTGAGAGACTGACTCTTAAGCAGGCTCCATGCCCCCTGGTGAGCTGGAGGTGGGACTGGATCCCAGGACCCTGAGGTCCTGACCTGAGGTGAAATCAAGAGTTAGACAATCCACTGAGCCACGCAGGCATCGCCCCCTCCCCCACTCCCCAGAATTATTCTTACTTTAAGGCCATGGAACTTAACTGGACAGAGGCTGTGACTTCATGGAACCACTGAGTATTAGAAATTGTTGGTGAGAGATCTGTAAACTCAGCAACATCCATATGAGTGATTTTTGCTGCTTTCCTCCCTTTTACTGTTACATGAAATCTCGTTTGTGCAAGTGAACAGAGAAGTCCTAATTCCACTAACAAGGAGTCCCGTATCCCTGCCCCTCAAAGAGCCTCTTTTTCCATCCCAGACTGTTTATATATGATCAGCATGTGGACACCGTGCATGCTTAGGTCTTAAGTATTTGCTTCTGGAGAGCCAGCTTGAAAAAGCAAAACAGAAAAATCCATTGGCATTTTGAGAGTTGAATCCACAGAAGATGTTGTTTGTAATGTGCCGAAAACATAAGGCCCCAACAGCCGGAACAGGCCTGGTGCCAGGCAATTTCACTGGGAGAGAAAGAGGAGGTCTGAAGCAAGCCTTTTAGGATTATCTCCAACTCAGCAGCTGCTGTCTGAGTTTGATTATGCTCTTCCTGCTGTGGGAGACCTGCATTAACCCTCGTGCCCCTGGGGAATGTCAGGGCTGTCTTTTCAACAAAAGACTCTTCCCTTGGACACCCAAGGGCAAAAGCCAAAACCGTGTGGAGGTGAAAAGAAGGTGGAGCTTCTGAAGATTGAATTTGGGAGAACCATGTAGGAAGGAGACAGCAGAATTTCAGACCTGCGAAAAGTGCCTGTCAGGACACTTTAATTTCACTGCTGAGGAAGAAGAGGCTTTGGAGAAGTTGAGTGGCTTGCCTGAAGGAAACCAGTCAGAACTAAAATTCAGGACCCCTCCTTCTCAGGTTAGAGCTGTTTTAGGTAGTACCACATTCCTGATGACCTAGTTCTCACGTCAGTACAAATCCTCTTCTTTTGAAAATTGAGAGGAAAGAGAAGAAACTTTTTTTTTTTTTTTAAAGATTTTATTTATTCACTTGACAGGTATCACAAGCAGGCAGAGGGGGAGGAGGAAGCAGGCTGAGAGAGAGCCTGATGGGGTCGTGACCTGAGCTGAAGGCAGAGGTCCTAATCCACTGAGCCACCTAGGCGCTCCTGAGAAGAAGCTTTTAAAAAGCATTTTGGAATTATGTATTAACCACCTTTTATAGACTGTCCCAGCATATTCATATTTTCCTTTCCAGCAGTGGTGTTTTATCAGTGTGTAAGTCCTAAGAGAGTAGCAGATACGTTATTCCAGTAAATTCTGTATGTGATTCTTTAGGGTGGAACAAGCATATGGGAGTGGCATTGGGAGGGAAAACTTGAATCTGGGAAGACAGCTTTGAAAACTGGGAAGGATGTTGATGTAATGAACCTTTTGTTCAACTATGGTGGGGTCTGGAGCCAGGCTGCACAGCCTCTGAGAATTTATGGCCTCCAGTCTGGAGAAGGTAGGTGGGCTCACATTATCTGTGTTGAGGAACATGTGTGGGGTCTTTGAGCCTAAGGTTGTCCAGGTAACAGAAAGCTTTGTCTGGGAAGATGGCAATCTAGCATTCTTTGAGAATAATGTGTTGCTGTTTATTCCACATCTGTGTTGGAAATTGAGAATTTTCCCTGCTTTGTGGTTGTAATAGGATCCCCAGTTTTCTTCCTTTGAAAGGTTGGGAACTAATTTCTCGTAGAAAAGAATACATTAAATCCAAGGATATCCCTAAAATGGGGGAATTCTCTTTTCTTGCCATGTGAGCTGAGTTGTTTAATATAATGGTCCTATTTAACATTGTTGACCTAAAAGGTATCCATAAAACAAGAGAGAAAAATCAGGATGATCTTATTCACCAAAATTCCAAGTCAATCTGGAATCTGTTAAACTTTTTAATAGTGCCCCCCCCCAATACTGGGGTTTTTAATTGCTCTATTTGTTTAAAAAAAAAGTATTTGTTTTTAAAAGTGTGAGCCCAGTATCCTTCTGGGTCCCACATTCTTTCTGCAAAGCTTAAAAGCAAATGTTACATTTAGGATACTCTGTTGAGATGTGGTGAATGTCTTTCTTTGCATTTCTTCTAAGATTTTGGTGACATTGTAACTGTAAATAAAGGGGGGAAAGGAGGTCTGGAGTACACAGTAGGATGAGATCTCCAATAGGCAGTTTTTAAGTTTTCTTTCAGAAATGTGCTTTGGGTTATGTTTTTTTATCCAGTGGCCTAATTAGGGCATACCTATGTCTGCTTATTGGTTGAGCTTTTTGGAGTACCTGTTGCTTGAAAGTGCATTTTTCAAGTAGTTACGTGTGTGTGTGTGTGTGTGTGTGTGTGTGTGTGTGTGTGTGTGTGTTTATGCCCCCTTCCTCTAGCTGTGGAAAAGCTAGGACCAAAGGGAAAGCCACCTTTGTTTTTGTAGTTCTTCATCAGTGATCCCTTTTGGGATCCTTTTGAAAGAAGGTATCAAAAGGTGGTGAATCCCTTTCTCCTTTGTTTCCCTGCATTGGTAGCCGTGGCTCTCTGCTCTCATTGAGAAACACTCTCTTAATGTTGTACTATGTTGTAATGATGGGAAAGGAGGTCGCTAAAACGATAAGAAGTTGTTGGGGGTGCCTGTTGGCTCAGTGGGTTAAGCCTCTGCCTTCAGCTCAGGTCATGATCTCAGGGTCCTGGGATGGAGCCCCGCATTGGGCTCTGTGCTTGGCAGGGAGCCTGCTTCCTCCTCTCTCTCTCTCTGCCTGCCTCTCTGCCTACTTCTGATCTTTCTCTGTCAAATAAATTAAGAATTAGAAAAAAAATTATAAAAAAAGAAATTAAAAAAAAAGATAAGTTGTTGCAGTTCATCCGACCTAATATGAAACTTTTTTGGAGAATTGCTTGGACTACTATGGTTGGGAAAATAGCTTATAAGGATCTCTGATCTATATTTGAGATAGTGATTAAGCTATGCGGTGGACACTTAGCAAAATGAGCGGTTTCAGGATGTAAGGTGTAAGGTAAATCCTGTATATGTACTGCTTGCAAATCCTTGCCTTGACCAGAAGGAACATTCTTCAGGTGGTAGCTCTTTCTAGGAAGAGGATAGATAGGTCCGTTTCTGGATTAGTTTTACACAAACGAAGTGGATTTCCCTCCTGCTGCTCTTGCCTGGGGTTGGAATTTTTCCTTTTCACTGCTTGTCACTTGGCATTTGAATGGAAATATGTCCTTCCTTTGAGAGCCAGAAGATTCTGTGTAATTCATCAGGAAAAATTTCTCCGTGGAGTTATTAATTCAGCTGCCCCATAGTGTATGGCTCACATGACAGTGATAAACCTCTGAATTTGAAATCTCTTCTAAAAATCTTTTTCCCTTCAAAAAAAAAAAAAAAAAAGGAAAGCATACAATGGATTTCTGAGCCGCTAAAAATCCCGCATTGTATAGCAAGCCCAGCCATTCTCTGTAATCTCTCTTTAGAAGATTTGGGGGTGTTTTGCTGTGGGAGTTCAGCCACCTTCACGGGAAGTTTAGGCTTTTGAAGTGGAGAAGTCGTTCAGGATTTTTAACGGGAGATCCTTTAGATGCTCTTGAAGAAGAAAGATGAATGTCTGGTGAATATACATGAATCTCGCATATTTGCAAATGTTCCTTGTTAATGTGGGCTCTGAGTTAAGCTGGCCCTGGTGGGCTGGGCCTCCTATGGGAGGAGCACTAGGTGCTTTGAGAGAAGCGACTTTCATTCTTGGCATTCTGGGAGAGATTTACATCTGTAAGCCGGATAAAAATATGTGGAAAGGTGATTAGTTTAATTGGCCCACTGTTATAATTATTCGGTAGGAGGTGACGGTGGGATGGCTATTAGAGTCCAGAATGCTTGGTAGGAAGGGGAGGAGACTCCTTGAGACCAGCAGCAACATTATAAATCGTGGGTTTGAATGTGTGCTCGATTAACAAATGACCTTGGCACTTTAAGAAGGATGGAGGAATTTCTAACAATTTGGGACAAGAATCCATCCTGAAAAGAGGTGGGCTTCCCCTCCTCCCCTTGCCCCAAGGATTCTCGTGATTTCCCTTAACCTGAAAGAGTAACAGGATTCAGTGGGCGTACACTCACTCGACGTGCTCGTGGCTGCACTTGTGGTTACCGACACTCAGGGTGGCCTCGACGGTGGCGGTGTCTTAGCTTCTTTCCGAAAAAGCCCAGTGCGGGGTCGTGTTATAAAGTGGAGTATTTTTCTTGGACATCAAAGGACAGGGGGAATGTTCTGCAGACAGTGAGCTAAGATGTAGGGAGCAGGCATTTCTGGGCTTGTGTTGGGAAACTATGCGTGGAATGTCCTAGTTCATGGACCAGGGACCCTGAAGTGAATCCAGGTGCCTGCAGGGTGCTGTTTTCCTGGAGCAGAGTGCCTGCAGGCAGAAATTGCAGCCAGATGGACCCCAAGGAAAATTGATGGCTTTATTGGACATTCTTTTCAAGAAATCTAACTTTCTAATGTGCACATACATCACTCTGGGGATGTCATTCTAAATGGCTGACCTTTTGTTTGGGGGGAGCTGCTGTTCACTGCAGCTCCACTCAGCTCAGCCTGGATTCTGGCCCACATCTGCTGAGCATGTGACATACATACGTACACATATATAAAATGAATGTATTATGTGTGTGTATATACATATATATGTATATACACATACAAGTATGTTTATGTAATTTTTTTTTCCCCCTCTGAAGCACACTCACAACTGACTAAAAAGATTTAATGAAAACCAATCAGAACTCCTGTCAGTTAGATATTCCAGTTTAAGCTGTTAGCTCTTTTGGTTTCAGATGTCAAAGTTACGGCTTCCTTAACCGTCCTGGTGGTGGAAGGCAGCATCAGGAAGTCTGCTGGGCGAGGAACTGGGTCTCTTTGTCTCCGCTTCCCCTGCTCTGCCCCGGGTTAATGATTGCAGGGTGGCTGGGAATAATGAACCATGCTGCAAAGCTTGTTATCAGCATGCTGGAGTGATACTTAAAAATCTTTCCTCTTCTATCTTCTCCTGTCCAGTAGAAGTCCAGGCACCGCTGTGGTCACACTTAATAAATAGTACACACTTCGTTGGGCTGTATAATGGGACCTAATGTAGTGTCCTTTCTGCCCTGCAGTGGGTGGTTCTTATTTTTGTGTGGTTCACTGCTCAGTCTTGCAATGATGTGGTGTTTGAGAACTTTCTGATAATTATTGTCTTTCATGGAACCAGATTTTGAGTGAGATCAAGACTTTGACCATTATTTAACAGGTCACCTGGATTTCCATATGGACTTTAGGGGACTTGTCTAAGTCCATGCCTTATTGGCAAACTGGATTCTCAGATTATTATTATTAATTATTATTATTATTATTTAATTTGAGAGTTACTCACATGCCTCCTGGATCTGCTGGGGGAGCTGTGGGCCTGGCCACTGGCCTAGAGGGGAGAGGCCAGCATCTTCTGAGCAGGTGGTAGCTCCAGACAGCAGTCTTTTCCTGAAGCTTGGGTCACTGCAGTTCCTAATACTTGGCTCAGTCTTTAGATGTCTGAGTACTTGTCTTCATTTTGGTGACTGCTGCACCTGACCATAGTAGGTGCTTAGTAAATACTGGTTGAGTGAATGTAACGCCCAGAGGTGGAGACGTGTGGGGGAAGGGACCATGCCTTGGGACAGGTTCATGAGCTTCATCATTTCTGCTTCTGGAGTGCACAGCAAGAGAGGCAAGACTGCAATGGCATAACCCACTAGAATCCTTCGCTATCATCCTTGTCACTACCTGTCTAGAACACAGAGGACTCCTGACTGCTTTAACACCAATCCAGCTGGTTGTCTTTATCCTTCTAAAACAGAAATCTGAGCAGGGCACTCTCCACTTAAATGCCCTTCAGTGGCTCCCTGTGCCTCTAGTACAGTCCATGCCATGGGCTAGTGGGGCACACACAGATCCTCTGAGATCTGGCCCTGCACGCCCCCATCAAATCCTAGAGCCTCTGTGGGCCCTGCCTGGTACTGGGGACAGCTCTGCTGGCTCTCCAAGTGGGGGCTTGAATCCAGGTGGAGCTAGAGTTTCAAAACCAGGGGGTTTTATGTACACATAGGTGTACATTATAATTTGGAAGAATGAGGTTAAGGTTGGTGCTAGAGATTAAAACATATTATAAAGCTATGATAATAAAAGCTGATGTGAGTGTAAAAAAATACAGGGTCAGACAAAATATCGCCTCTCAAATCTCCAGTGTATAGAATAATAATTAGGTGATAAGTCAAGGGAAGAAGGTACAGATTATCTGGTAAAGGAGGTTGTAAAATTGAACACCTGGGGGGAAAAAAAGGCCTATATAGATCCTTGCCTCAGGTCACATACCAAAATATGTGTCATGTGAATTGGAGTTAAATCTGTATGTTTAAAATGCTAAACTTAAAAAAAAAAAAATTGGAAGATATTTGATCTCCTGAAGGAGGTTATCTTTTTAAGTCTGGAAGCAAGAAGCAATCAATGATTGCTCAACTTGAATACATAAAATTATTCCTTTTATGGAAGAGTTACAAATGACTAATAATATTATTAGGATCAGAACAATGCAAACAAGGATTCATTTTTTTCATCATACTGGGAAAGACTTAGAAAATGCAAATAGGGTATACCTTGATACTCTCTCTAGAAAGAAATGTCATTTAAAATTTTAAAGTATTTAAAATGGTTTGGATTAAAAAAATTAAAAAGGTTTGAATTTTACATGTACGAGGAAATAGTGCTACTTAAAAACTAATATTTCTAATTTTAGTTTTTCATAACTTTGCTTTTTAATCTAGTTTTGTTGTTGTTTTAAACAACCTTCTGGCCTTTGGGTTGTGCAAAAGCTGAGCTGTATGTAATTTCCCACTCCTCATTATAACACTTCTCCGTATACAGTGTGGCAAAGAGATAAACGATTGGGGGAACATGACTTACGAAGGGGATTTATGACCCTTAATATCCTAGACCATATAATGTACCCTGTGTAAGAGACAAGTCACGTTAGACTCCAGTTTCTGAAATGCTGAAATTATAACGTACACTGTGACTTTGAACAATGTGACTTTGAACAGGGCAAGAACAAGACTCTCTGTCTCTGGGTCTTGATGTCCTCATCTGTAAAATGAGAGAGTTGAGTTACATCCTTGTACAGCTGGGCCAAGACTTGGGTGCTCCTTGGCCCTCCAGGGAGCTGGACCAGAGGGTGGGGTGGAGGCTTGTGGCCTCCAGCCAAGAGTAGCCATTTTTTTTTCCCAATGAGTTGTGCAGATAGTACCACACGTCACCCTTAATGCGTGAAACCTGCATGCAGTGAGTTGCTTTAAATTCAAGAGGTGAAAACTGGGTGAAAGAGATAATTTCAGATATAAGGGACCATTCATTCTTCCCTTTAGTATTCAATGGCCATGTTAAAGAATGAACAGAAGAAAAAATATCAAAATGTTATCAGTAATTACCTGGTAATCTTATGGGTGAGTTTTCTTTTCTTTTTTTTTAAGATTTTATTTATTTATTTGACAGGCAGAGATCACAAGTAGGCAGAGAGGCAGGCAGAGAGAGAGGAAGAAGCAGGCTCCCCGCTGAGCAGAGAACCCGATGCAGGGCTCGATCCCAGGACCCTGGAATCATGACCTGAGCCAAAGGCAGAGGCTTTAACCCACTGAGCCACCCAGGTGTCCCTTATTTTCTTATAATATTCTGTATCTTTCAGTTTTCCTTGGTTATGAGTGGGTTAAGCTTCAGGTTGAAGAGTAGACACTGGTAACCTCACTTGGAGCCATATCCCAAAACTTCATGAGTGGCCACCGTGTGACAGTCAGTGTTCAGATTATGACAAAAATAAAACGCCAACCCTGGACTTGTTTCTCATTGTGGCAATACCCCGGGGCATTTTCATCTCATTGTTTCTCGCTCAGTGCTGATTTTCAGGGCTGCTTTAAGGTGAGCAGTAACCTTGGAGCAGTAAGCCTGCGTGTAGAATGAGGCAGAAGGCTTCTCTTTACTCAGACTTTTGGCTTGTCCCAAAAGTCCCCTTGCTCCCGTTTTCTCCCCAAATGCTTTCTTTTTCTCTTTTTCCCTTTCCAGTGATCCCTGGAATCAGGGAACAGTTCTTCTTTCTTTGTTCTTCTTGATCCCTGGTGTGTGTATATAGTTAGATGTCCCTTGTGCCCTCTTAGCTAAGCAACAGAGATTGTTTTTCACTTGTCCCCGCTATGCCACCCCATCTGCTTGCTTTACCCTTTCTGTTTTTCCTCTCCCAGGTCCCTCCTGGTTATTTAAATCTTTCTGGTAATGAGTTGCCTAGAACTTTCCAAATGGATGGTGGTGGGGAGAGGCAAGGAATGAGGGCCCCCCCCCGCCCTTTGTTGGTTTTGCTTTACTTTGAGGATAAACACGTACATATTAAAAGTGGTTAAGCCTTACTTTTTTCTGGCTTTTCAAACAGGTACTTTTCATTGATTCTGAACATTTCTTAAGTCTCTGGAAATGGTTTTGTCTAATTGATGGAGGTAGTGGACACATGGGGAATTAGAAGCACCATCATAACTCTTTAACAAAATTGTAGAGTGATTTTTATTTTAAAGATTTACTTATTTGACAGAGAGAGCACACAAGCAGGGGGAGTGGCGGGCAGAAGGGAGAGGAAGAAGCAGGCTCGCTGCTGAGCAGGGAAAGCAATATGCGGGTTTTGATCCCAGGATCCCAGGATCATGACCTGAGCCTAAGGCAGATACTTAACCAACTGAGCCCCCCAAGTGTCCCCAGAACATTAGAAAGATTAACAGTGAGGCTACCATGGCTTATAGTAATTATTTATAAAAGGTAGAATAGGGGCGCCTGGGTGGCTCAGCGGGTTAAAGCCACTGCCTTCGGCTTGGGTCATGATCCCAGGGTCGTAGGATCGAGCCTCGCATCGGGCTCTCTGCTCTGCGGACAGCCTGCTTCCTCCTCTCTCTCTCTCTGCCTACTTATGATCTCTATCAAATAAATAAATAAAATCTTTAAAAATAAATAGATAAAAGGTAGAATATATTCTAACATTTTATTAAAACCATGCTAAATATGGCTTTCTTTTTTATAATACCTTAGGAACTTACAGTGTGCCTTGACATTCTGAATATAGATAATAAACTGAGATTTTAAGTAATAGAAATTTTCAATTGGTAGGATGCTAGTAAACAACACTAATTATATATTTAATCTTTATAGTAATGTTGATTTCTTAGAGTGATGCTAGGGCAGTTTGAAACATTGTAACAAATTTGTTGAGTGCCTCCTAATTATAAAGCACTGTGCTCTGCCCTGTAGATGATGGAATCACATCTTGGCTCTGGCAGTAGTTCAGACTTAAAATTACAGACTTCGAAAATGCCTAGGTTCGCATGAACCTTGAGGCCATCTACTCCCATGGCTCCCGGCCATTTTCCCATCATGGTACACCTTGAGAAGGTTTGCACAGCTCACTGTGGAAAAACACGTGGCCTCTCTTGGCTAAAGGTGGTGAATCTGGGGCCTCCCTCCCCTGTGGGCTCTGTCCAGCTGCCCTGAGTGCCAAAGGGCATTAGAATCTTGATGTGGTTGGGGAACTAATCTCACCCTCCCAGTTTATAGAAGACCCAGAGAGGTAAAGTAGCTTGTTCAAGGTTTACACAATAAACCAGTAATGGTATAGTAGATAGATTTTGAGCATTCAGAAACTGGAATGTGTTAGGACTTTCTTTTACATAGGATGCCTCATTATGGTTTTCTTCCAGGACTTGAAGAACCATAAAAACATTTTATAGGGCATGTTTTCCCAGAAGGTTTACCTGTTTGCCATGTTTTATACAGAGAAGCACATGATTAAGAATAGTAAATTATATATTTCTTTTGCACAACCAAAAGAATAAAGGTTGTTTTTAAAGAACAACAGAATTAAGGTCATGAAACTAAAAATAGCCTAGTATATGTAAAAACAACCAGATACTTCATTTACACAAATCAAGAATGTACTCAAGGTATCAAGACCTGTACGCTTGGGACTTGCTTTGCTTTTAAAACTGAAGAGATGAAAGCAAGTTGGAAAAGGAGACTAAAATTTTAAATATCATAATGAACTACCACCAGCAACATCTTTCTATTTACTGGACGTCAACTATTTAAACACTATTTAAGAACACTAGGAAACTGTGATTGTCTGGCATGGTATTGTAATTCAGTTCTGGTAAGTTCTCTGCCTGGCCTATGATGTGATTCCCCAGTTCATGTAAAATGATAGCCTGGTTCAGCCTTACCTACGTTCATGTGTTTGCCAGCCAAGGTGCGAACTGGAACATGGCATCGTGTCTTGAGTGCCTTGACTGAACTATGAGCTTTACCAGTTAAGTATTGAGTAGTTTTATGAAACGTAGAAGTGGCTTTTTCATGCAGCTTAAAGGCATGATGTTGAATGAAAACACAAACAGGAATGATTTGTGTTTGTCAACCAGGAACACTTCTGGAAAGTTCTGTGGGGAGTACTGAAGTAATCAGATGATACGGATTTTGCCCCTTGGGGAATTTAATTTATGGGTGAGAAATTTGAAAATGGAAGGGCTTATTCCATCTTTTTCTTTTTGTTTCTTCTTTTAATTTCCCTCTCTGTGATGCAGAACTGGGTCTGCCACAGCCATGAGTGGAAATCCTCAGATGAAGGATAGTGATGGATGCTCCCAGGTACAGGTTGCAGTAATGGCTCAACGCTATTTCTTGAGTACCTGCTAAATGTGGGTCATCACCCTATTTGAGCGCCTTGGGTATGCTGGCCAGGGCTTTAGGTGATGTGGGTAGGGCAGCGGTCCAGGGATAGTCCCGACTTCTTGGAGCTCGTGCTCTGTCGTTGTGGGTACTTTGAGAAATACAAATATGTACCAGGTCTGGAGGGAATCCTGGCCTCTAGGAGCTTGCTTTAGGATTGATTACCTATGAACTTCCCCACTGTGGCATTTAGAGAAAGTCTGGCTCTCAGCCAGGATACTGGAAACCTGGCTGCACGTTGTGTTTCTGAAAAGCACTTAAGAGCTCGGGTCCCTTGCTGGGGAATTTTCTACCAGAATCTTAAGTAGCCAGTCTAGGTTGAAAATGGCAGGCTATGATAAAAGAGCTATCAGTCCATCAGTCAATCAATCTATGATGCTTTATGAAATAATGAAGATACTTCATTATTTCTTATGTCAGAATGCCCCCAAATACTGGTTTGTTATTAGTACTTTTGTGGGGTTCCATTGTTAAAAAAAGTAGAGCTTGATTAATTCTAATGACCTTTTGATGAATTTTAGGGGGTTGAAAGATTATACTGTGACAGATTTTTCCTCCTTATCAAAATGGTACAGAATAAGACAGCAAGCGGTCTGGCAGTTGTAATCTTTTTTTTTTTTTTTTTTTTAAAGAGGAAAAAGTAAACCTGATTTTAACCCCTTGGAATTTGAAATCTTGTCTGTGTTCTAGAAGCTTCATGGGTTGCTTGGGATCCCCAGCCTAAAGTTTATAGGATGTCAGTGTCTAGGTATCTCAGAGCTGTCACAAAGTTCTCAGAAAATTCTGAAAGCAGTATGCTTAAGGAACAAATGCGTACAATGGATTACGGTTGAGGGCTAGCGGCGTTCTTTTTGGGGGAAATAGCAAATCAGGCAGTTATAGGCTCTTATGTCAATAAAACTGCATTAGGAATCAGTGACTTCAGGTTCAGAGAAGCTAAAAAAAATTACTAAAAGATTTTTCTTTGGGATATTTTGGTTATTTTTTTTTTTTTCCTGGTTTCAATGCTTTTTCAATGAACCCAGTACTTTGTAGTGGGGCTATAACCTACAGCCATGAATTTTAAGGATAACTTAGGGGGGCAAAAGTCCATCTCTCATTCCTTGAGAGGGCTAATGCACTTTCAAATATCTGTCAGCTTTGTCTTTAAACTCTTTTTATTTCAAGTGACCCCCAGACTTCGGGCCTAATTGGGTCCTGAACGTTTAGTCTTGAGGCATGGCCATAACACAAACTCTTGTTTCCTGTTGGCTGTGTTAAATGTAAAGCTTGTGTTATATATTGGGCTCCCTTTCCTGGAAGTTTGTTTTATGATATAAAAATATATATGAAAAATACAAATGTACTTTTTTTTGCAAATATTTATTAATTTGAAATATTAAGCATTTCAAGCCAAAGATACTAAAGATAGTTTAAAAAAAAGTTTCTGTAAATGTTACTTTTGGGGAATTTTTTTCTGTTTAGGCTGAATTGACTGAAGCTGATTAGAGTCCAGTGTTAAATCTCTCTAAAGCAAATATGGGCAGTTTTCCATTGCTTCAGGGATCTCTAAATTTTGTCACACAAAAGGGTTATCTGCCTCAAATTCTGTTGCACAAGAAAAGTATAGAAATGTAGCTAAGTTTCTTAATTGCTGAAAGTTGGAGGGACAGTTGCCATGGCAATTTCTTCAGCCACCCATGCTCTTGATATTTCAGAAGGATCTTCTTTGCCGAGCTGTGAATGAAATATTAAGAATTCAATCAAGTCTTCAGAATGCAAAGAGCAATTGCAGAAGAAATTAATTTGCCCTCAATACAGTTAGATCAGACAGCTGGGTCTTACTGTCCCCGGCTGAGTCAGCCTTGCCTGTCCACTAACCAAAGCATTGACTTTGGACGTGGTCTTTTGTGGATCTGTTTGCCGTCCATTTTGGTTATCCCTGCGTGGCTTTTATGAGAGGCAGTTGCAAGTTGAGCTGTCTTTGGAATTTGCCATCCAAACATCATTAGGATGTTCTCCTTTAATCTTCTATGTGTTTGTGTCTCAAAAAAGTACACAAAATATAAATTTTGGTTGAAAGACCATTTTCTGGTTTTCCTTTTGAATACGAGGACAAAACAGGACCTGGCATTATCTTGTAATAACCAGTACCAACCATGTCTCTGTCTACATTGAGCTGTTGAAGTTCCTGTAGAAATGACATTAAAGGAAGATCTCTTATCTTACATGTTTTCAAAGATGAAACACATCTAAGCATGAATGAGAGGATATGAAAGTATTTTCTTCAAACATTTTGGGGTACTTATTTTTGCTTACTGATCTCCACTAGAGTTTTTGCTTTCTAGGGTTGCACATGTGGTAAGGTACATAAATATTTGTGGATTCATGCTATGTTGACTCTTTCTGATTGAATTTGTATTTTAAAAATTACTGAATTATGTTAAGGAAGAGAAACCACAATCTTGCATTATTACTCATTGTCTGATAAATATCACTCTATAAATCAATGTGTATTAAGTAGAATAGATATTTACCCAGCATTATACTACAGGGATCAAAAGGACATGTGAGGAATGATCCCTGCTCCCTTTAGTTGCCTGGTCTGATTTCCTGGGCAGTTATTAGTGACTAAAAAGCAGTATGACATGAATTAGATTTTTACTACAATGCATTCTATTCACATTTTTTCATTCATTCAGTTTTCTTGTTAGATAACATTTCTGGAATTTTTAGTCCTGTGGTTCACTGCCCAAGTTTTCCATCTTTCTAAGGCGTCCTCTCGGGATCAAGGTATAATTTAACCCTTTCCTGTCCTTAGGACATCATATGATAGAGATTAACAGAAGCAGTTCTAGCTAGTTAACTTGGTTGGGAACCTGGGCCCATTTTGACGGGAAGAGTTGTTAGAAGACACACTTTTAAAACATATATTCTATTTATCTAATCTATCTATTTATCTAATTTACCTAATCTATCTATTGAGGTCATTAGATAAAGCCCCTGAGAAGTTCTAAGGAGTAGGAAGAAAGAGTGTAGTGTTTATTATGAAAATCATGTGTGATGATGCATTTCAGATGTCGGTTCAGAATCTCGAGATGGCGAAAGGAAGGAAACTAGAAATCCCCACAGGTACACCAGTAATGTCTTCAAGACGATCAGAAATGTACACAGTGGCTTTGGGTGGGGCCTCTTGTACTCACCTTCCCATCCTGGGAGGTCACCTTATGATGATAGTTGCTGCCCAGAGGCCTCTCCCCTCTTCTTTTTTAAACTTCGGTGGCTTTGGAAGTCAGGATTTGAAAAGATTTAGCAATGTCTGTTCATTCTATACTGATTTTTCTCTTTCTAGAAAAAGAGGCTATCCTCCTAACCTTTATGAGAATAGGTTTTACTCATGCATTGGAACTGAAGTGTTAAAAGATAAGCTGATAAAAGCAAGGTAGTTCAGTGGAAAAATCTCAGTTCACCAAGTGAGTTATTAAGTCATGCTTTCTTTTTGAGTAGTAGAAAGAAGAGAGCCTTGGGAAGTGTTTTCTTACCTTAATTTTTTTTTAAAAGATTTTATTTATTTGAGAGAGAAAGAGCATGAGAGGGAGGAGGAGCAGAGGGAAATGGACAAGCAGACTCCGTAATGAACATGGAGCCCAGTGTGGGACTTGACCTCCTGACCCCAAGATCATGACCTGAGCCAAAAAATCAGGAGTTGGATGCTTAACCTACTGAACCGCCCAGGCACCCCTGATCTTTTTTTGCCAATTTATGTTTTTCTTTCTTTCTTTTTTTTTTTTTTTAAGATTTTATTTATTTATTTGACAGACAGAGATCACAAGTAGGCAGA